>OU426998.1:6101238-6116238 GCA_911387935.1 Dolichovespula saxonica | reverse complement strand
GGAGGAGCTCGCAAAAGCAGAACTCTTCTTCCTACCGGTAGCCAAATCATGGATGATCGCATAAACACACACACACACACACACATACATGGCCTCATTAGTCCAGAGGAATGAGAGTGGGTCGTCGGCGAGCGGTATCGGTCGGCTTTTATAGTCGAAGGTGAGACGGCAGTGCGCGCGAGCGCGCGCGCGCCTTCGTCCAAAGAGGCACGAAAAGAGGCACGAAAGCATTCAAAGGTTTACGACGGGACATAAAGCTACCAGAGGGAACATTCCATGGGATTAAGTTCCTCCCTGCTTAACGTTTTCATTCCCTTAACTTTTCCTTATGGTTTCGATCGTGCCCGTTCGCAATATGCAACCGATATCGTCGACGCGCGCGCGCGCGCGCAAAGTCGAACAACAACAATCGCCCTTATTTCTCACAATCACGTTTCTTCGTCTGGCCTATCCCTGTTCTTAGAAACAGATTTTCTAAGAATATTAATTACGTAAGTCCCTATCATCGATTTTGTCCTGATCATATTCGTTATTCGTTTTTTCCCCAATTCGTTTTTCGTTACTTGTTGATTTCAAGCCGAATATTCTTTCCGAGTTCAAACGAGCTACGATGTTCGATGAAAATCTTTATTGGATGGAATTTACCGGTCGTGAATCATACTGACCGTCAAGGATAAAACTTGTAGGTTCCTACAAGTTTCCATAAGCCAGTGGGCAAAAGTCAATCAACATACTTACAACGTATAAAGTCATAAGCCAGTAGACCTAATTCAGCCGCCGCACATACATCATAGACTCAACATCAAGTCTTAAGTGATAAGTCAGTACTCAAAAGTCAATTGTTGTTTGAATAAACACTAGTCTAAAAGATCGATCGAGTCACAAATTAGTCGAAAATATAGTCACTCTTAAGTTTTATACCAGAATTATAACATAGAAAGGTTGTCAAGGATGAAATTTGTAGGTTCCTGAAAGTTTCATACTGGCCGTCAAGGATGGAATTTGTAGGTTCCTACAAGTTTCCATAAGCCAGTAGACAAAAGTCAATCAACATACGTACATCGTAAAGTCCTAAGCCAGTAGGCAAAAGTTATATATCAGAAATAATATCAAGTCATAACTCAACCAATATTATACAACGCATACGCATCAACTACAGTCAATCGCAATAAATTATTTTGTGATACATTAAATTAGCGCTAATCATTTTTACGCGCAACTGAACCAAGATCCACACAGGGTCATCCTATCACTCATTAGGCGAGCGGTATTTGCTAACGGCTTAGTACAGTATATCTCCACCCTTTTCATCGTGTGCAACGAGTCTATAACTCTGACGCCAAGGAAGATACACGGGTGACAATTCCTACGTTCGAATTGACCATCATCACGATTACGATGCGAGACGCGTACCTTCAAACGCTCTCGTAATTCGACCGGACGCGAGAGATAAAATTATCCAAAGAAAAACTTCAAACTCGTTGAAATATTTCCAATGAAAGATAAAATATATCCCGGTCATAACAATTCCCGTTGCTATGCGTTCGACGATCGTATAATCGTACGTTATAATTATAAACGCACGAATAAAAATCAATCATCGTTATACATCTGACGAACATCGAAAACAAAACTCTAACGCTATTAAAATATATATAACGTGTTCAGTATCGAAGTTTGATTTTCTAACGTAATATGACCCCTCTTCGTTAATACTAAATCATAAAACCGAAGTCGATTTTATCGTTGGGATCTGTAATCCGACGTGGACTGATTGAAAACTGTCGCTGGCGAGTCATCACTAACCCGTAGGCGTAATTTTATGCTTCTAATGATACGTTCATGATTTCACGTTGAGAGATGCGAACGTTTCCTCGTGTGTACGCTTCAAAAGGCTTACACCCTTGAATAATGACAGAGCTCGAACATCGAAGCCCGAGCAGCAGCAGCAGCAGCAGCACGTACGATCCGGAAGCCATCGCATATTGCCACTCGAGTTGCTCTTCGTTTGCGCGATGATCTCCCCCAACGAATATCGTACGATGAATTCTTTATAATTCATAGACAGCACACACACACACACACACACACACACACACACGATATAGATTAGACATCTACTTAATTTTGTTCTTTCTGTCGTTTCGATCGTTTCAACTTTTCGCGGGAACAAAAGAAAAAATAAAGGAAAGGAAAGGAAAGGAAAAAGAAAAAGAAAAGAAAAAAAGAAAGAAAAGTCACGGGAGAAGGAGAAAAGTTTTTTTTTTACGGAGCGTAAGGCGACGCTTGATGCAAATTATGTAAGACCGAATCAAAAAAAAAAAAAAAAGAAAAGGAGAAGAAGAAAAAAAGAAAGAAAGAAAGAAAAATAAACGCACAAACTCGCAAACGTCGCGCCGGACGATAGTTCCAGCGAATAAAGCCACGTGCTGGCTGGACATACAATTAGGCGCCATTTTCAAGTGGAAATACATCGAGAAAGTGTATAGGCAACGCACACGAATGGTAGCAAGAGAGCGTGCACTCCAGCGCACCTGAGAGACGCCATGTTTCGACTTATCGATCGTAGTAGATGTGCTCGGGTAGCATCGATAGGACGCAATGTCACGAATGCATTATGCACACGATTCTTCTTCTCTCTCTCTCTCTCTCTCTCTCTCTCTCTCTCTATCTCTCTATCTATCTATCTCTATCTCTATCTCTTTCTATCGAAGTACAAAAAGGAAAAAAGAAAGCAGAAAAAAATAGAAAAAAAAAAAAGAAAGAAAGAAAGAAAGAAAGAAAACATTCTCGAGGACGGTCGTTTATCGGTGCAATGTGCCGTATTACTATGTACAACACAATATGTTTCCAGTTTTCTTGTCTGATATGTCAGACAACGATGTGGAAGGATCGCTCGTAACTATTATTACCACACCTCGTCATTACGGTGCGCTGAAACCGGACGGTGAGTCGTAAATTTTGCCTCGGCTATGGCTACTTTATTGCTACTTAATGTTCCTATCTTAACTAAAGCCAACAATAAAGTTTCAAATGTCTACGAATAAAGATGTAAAATCTTTTTGCAAATTCATTTTCAACTCCTTTGCCTCCTTTACATTTCCTTTTAACCAACAACGCGGATGCTGTTTCTTGTCGTCGTACGTCGCGTCGTCGTCGCCGTCGTCGAATAACTTTTTACTACTTGAGTTTATAAAGAATCATGATGGTATTTATGACTTCTTTGATGATTCTTTAAAACCTATTAAACGCTTTGTCGTCATACGTAGTTACAAATACGCGCGCGCGCGTATGCATGCACGTGTATATACATATGTATATATTTATAGTCATATAGATACATGCTGGTCTGTACTACGAAGTGGAATTCGTTTCAGTAGTTACAAGCACCTACCCATGTACGTGTATGCACGAAGACGGCAAAGTTAATACTCTAACACGTGCAAAAGGGCTGTAATTAGTTCACATGCGGAGCAAGAACCGTAGGGTGAGTCCGACGATTGGCAGTACGCAATTAATTAAATAATGATATAATTGTGCCGAAAGGCAATTAGCTGATTGATACACGTGAACGCGATGGTCGACGGAAAGAGACACAAAGAGAAAGAGATAGATAGATAGAAAGAGAAAGAGAATGAGGGAGAGGGAGTGGGAAAGGGAAAGAGAGAGAGAGAGAGTGGAGAGTGGAGAGAGGGAGAAAAAGAGAAGCGATGCATCGAAGAGCCGGAGGGAAATCGTTTCACAGAAGTTGCATGCAACTGCGCAAATGACGGTTAGGGCTGTAATTTATTTGCAATTTGCATTCGATTTGCCAGTGGGATTTATCGCGACGCTACTACGGTGCAATGAATCGATCGAGTTAAAGAGACGGTAAATAAAATTGAACGGATCTTATTCCAGGGTCAGAACGCATCCCGGATGTTAAAGAAGAAAAATTCTACTTGGGTTTTATCAAAATGAGCCTTCGTGCGACCGCGTAATTGAACGCGTAAGAAAATTCCTAAACATCGAGTTGTCGATTGTAAATTCCAGATACGTATAATTTTATCGCGATACTCCTTCGCAATAGATGAAGAAGAATAAGTAGAAGAAGAAGAAGAAGAAGAAGAAACTTGATAGAGAAGACGAACGTTCTGGTCGTTAGAAGAAAAAAAAAAAAGAAAAAAAAAAAGAGAAAAAGAAAAAGAGGAAGAAAAGGAAAGAAAAGCAAAAAAAGAAAAATTAACCTTCGAGAAAAGAAAGAAAAAAAAAGAGAGAGAGAGAGAGAAAAAATAAAGAGAGAAAGACGGTAAAAAGGTCCTAAGAACATTCAATTTAAAAGGAATCCAATTTGTAAAGAGTTTAATCATCATTATCGAAGACACGATCGGTACATCGATTGTCCTCCCGACGTTCGTTATCCTCCTTTAAAGGAAAGGCGAGAGAAACAGAAGGACTTAGGTCGTAACGGACAATCGTAGGGTTACGGTCGGTCGCATCCTGGACAACGTGAAAGAGCGACGTCCGCGTTGCGGCTAGAAAGGAATAAGAAGAAGCGGCGCCAAGGAATCCTTTGATGCTCGACCGCACGGACGCTTTTTTCAGGGAGCTACAGACGCATTAGTCACTCCTCTCATTCTCTCTCTCTCTCTCTCATTTTCTCTCACTCTCTCTCTCTCTCTCTCTCTCTCTCTCTTTCTTTCTGATTCTCATCCCTCTTCAACGCCATGACCGACGAAGGGTACAGGTATCTAAATGAGCTGCTCAGAATCTT
The DNA here is from genome assembly GCA_911387935.1 of Dolichovespula saxonica. Classification (NCBI taxonomy): domain Eukaryota; kingdom Metazoa; phylum Arthropoda; class Insecta; order Hymenoptera; family Vespidae; genus Dolichovespula; species Dolichovespula saxonica. The sequence continues at coordinate 6,111,485 of OU426998.1, read as the reverse complement.
TAATAGGCCGCAACAACGACGAACGCGTGTCAATTTTTTACAACTCCAATTCACCAAAACCAAGACGATCAAATTTTGAAAATTTAAGTGGTATCCGTAAGTTAAACCTTCTTCTCCCCCTCCCCACGCCCCTCATTCTCGTCCTCATCGATCGCATTCGATCGTCGAAAACAAAAAAAAAAAATAAAACAGGGCAAAAAAATTTCATATCGTGATACGATACGAAATACTTTTTATCGATTAGATTTGCTGATAGACGATCGAATATTTTTTCTCTTTTCTTATTTTTTCTTTTTCCACGAGATATCCGTGAAACATCACGATATAAATCGAGGAACGATAGGGTCGGTGAATTTCTCTCGTCGCTCGTTGCTTCTTAAAAAAAAAAAAAAAAAAAAAAACAAAAAAGAAATAAATAAATAAATAAGAAAAAAGAAATTAGAAAGTAAAAAAAAAAAAAAGAAGAAAAATCATCGCGGCTCAAGTCGAAAATACTCTTTTGTTCGTTATAAAACCGGAGTATAAAGCCATCAAGCTGCCACGAAACCGCAAGTCCCCTTCCCTCTCCCCCTCCCCCTCCTCCTCCTCTCCCCATCTACCCATCTACTTCTTCTCTTCTTCATCTTCTTATCTCTTCTTTTCCTTTTTGTCTTCCTTCTTTGGCCTCCCCGATGTTGGCGCCAGTCAGGGAGAGAGCCAAATCACGGCCTCATTATAAAGTAATTAAAAGCGATTACGAATGCTATCTTTTATCGAAGGGAAGAGAAGGAGAGGTTAGGTTATATAAGAAAGACAGAGAGACAGAAAGACAGAGAGAGAGAGAGAGAGAGAGAGAGAGAGAGAGAGAGAGAGAGAGCGTCATCACACAATGAAGCGGCAGTCAGACCCTCGTCTAACACACCAAAGCCATTGCGAGTCGAAAACTTTGATTTTCTTCACATAATCCAATAGTAAAATCAACTCTTATAGAATCGATTCGTAAGCTCGCACACAGCACAACGAAGCTCGCTTTATTTCCCAATCTTGACCCGTCAATATCCGTTCTGAAATGACCTTCGGAATAAACTCGTTAACCGTCATATCAATCGAATTACGCCGTACATTTCTTTCTTTCTTTCTTTCTTTTTTTCTTTTCCTTTTTTTTTTTGTCCCTCCGAAATTGTTACCGAAATCGTTACCGAAATTGTTACTATGACAATTATTATTATATTAGAAGATTGTTACGAATTATCTATCCCGCTTCGAAACTCGACTCAACTCGAATTTTTTGCGAGCCTACGATCGGTCGGTCGGTCGGTCGGTCGTTCGGTCGTTCGGTCGGGTCCGTTCATTATACCTACTCGACGAGCTATCTCGTAATCACGATCAGTAATGTGAGGCAACGTTTTCGGCGCTTGGAAATACGTTTTATCGTCCAGGTTAGATACGTTATTTTGGAAATCCTTACGGTGCTTCTCGATCGTCCGAAAAGATCGAGCGACAAAAACTGACCCCAAAGGAATAATAAGACCATGACGAGGCCTTAGGCGCCGCCAGGTCTCTTCCAACTCATTATCCGATTCTCCTCGATGAACTTGCATCAAAATATTTCAGGCAATATCAACGATCAAACTATCAATAATAGATCGAGCACCTATCATCTCCCTCTCTCTCTCTCTCTCTCTCTTTCTCTCTTTCTCTCTCTTTCCCTCTTTCTATCTCTCTTTAATTTGATTTTTGTCCGATACAAATTTATCATCTTCATCTTTTTTCTTCTTTCTTTATCTCTCTCTCTCTCTCTCTCTTTTTTCCTCGCCAATGACTTTCGAGACAAGTTTAAATTCATTTCCGTGTTAATAGAGTCGTGAAAGAAATCGTACAGGCCTGTAAGTTCATCGAATAATCCCTTTTACAAGCCTTTAAATCTCATGAATCGAATGACATCTTGATGAATGTGTGCCGGCGAAGATGAATAACTGAGAAAATAATTAATCCTTGCTACAGGCGACTTGCACTCACCGAACTTTCTTTTCAGAGAACATCGACCTATATTAAAGCGTGGAAGCGGCAACGAAAAGAAGGATAAACAAACAAGCCGTCCCATCGATCATACTAATAGCAGGAACGAATTCAAAGGTCAGCTACGAGTAAGGAGTACCTATTTCAAAAAAAAAAGAAAAGAAAACGAAAGAAAGAAAAGAAAAGAAGAAAAAAACAAACGGGAAAAAGAAAGAGAAAGAAAAAGAAAATGAAAGAGAAAAAAAAGGAAAAGCTTTTTAACGCGCTCGGTTCAAACGAAATACATCGTGACTGGTTAAATATATAAATTCTATCCTTAATCTCGTGAAATTAATTTCAATGAATTCAATCGATAATTTAAATTCGTTCGTATATTCGAGAATTGACTGAATTCGCTTTTTCTGTTTTCGTTCCTTTTTTTTTTTCTTCTTCTTCTTCTTCTTCTTTTCATTTCTTCTTTTCCTCTACACACCTGATCAATTTTTAACGAGTCATAACTATCGCGTATTTTCACCTTTAACAGTCGGACATTCTGTATAACAAGCGCGCGATTAGAAAGAGAGGCACGACATACCTGCGATCCTATCAGCAAAATTCCAGCATCATTTTTCGCATACCGACAAAGCACGGAGCTGGTAAAGGTACCAAGATGATGGGAAGAAAGATACAAATTGGGGTCGGGAGAGTAAAGGTCCAATTCAACGGCCTGAAGATCTTATCCAACTAATGGACAGAAGCCACTGCGGACAGAAGTTAAAGATCACTATTTCTCTCTTCCTCTCTCTTTCTCTCTCTCTCTCTCTCTCTCTCTCTCTCTTTATCTCCTTCTATCTCTCTCGTATTATATTTCGAAAGAATTTTAAGCCTATCAGAGAGAAGAACGAGTTTAAATGGCGTTTCGATCTATCTCTATCTCTTTCTTTCTTTCATAAATAATTAACGTAGTACCACACATCGAAAAGAGACAAATAGAAGAGTACAAAGAGGGAGAGAGAGAGAGAGAGAGAGAGAGAGAGAGAGAGAGAGAGAGAGAGATACGTCGGTTAATGCGATTTAAACAACTTGAAACATATTATTAGATAGACAAGTAGATATTTCTCACGGAAACGCGAAACTAGAGTGTGTGCGACTTTTTCTTCTTTTCTTTCATATTTTTTGTTGTCGTTCTTGTCCTTTTTCCTCCTCCTCTTCTTCTTCTTCTTCTTCTTTCCTTCCACGACGCTTTCCTCTCTGTTCTTTTAAACCCAAGGGGGAAAAAAAACACAAAAAGAAAAAAAGATTCGTAACGCTATAATTCCAAGCAACGGCACATTATCCCGCGATCCTTAGTCCTTCTCTTCTTTTCCTCGAGAGATACACGAAATCCAAACATCATCGTTCATCCTCCCACCTACCTTATAAAAATTTCAATTTTCCGAAGGAAATATATTTTTTTTTTTTTTGTTTTTTTTCCTATTACGAGGTGGCACTCCTCTACCGGCGTAATTCCTATAATTTTTACGTTGCCATGTTTCCGAGTATAACGAAAGGGAAAAATTTTCGAAGGATAATTAAATAGTTCGATGGTAAGAGCCTTATTTTTTCTTTTTTTTTTTTTTTCTTTTAACGAGAGTGCGCTCTAATGGGCCGCGAAAAATTGAAGGTATCCTCGTACGAATTTGTCAATAAAGAAGAAGAAGAAGAAGAAGAAGGAAGAAGGAAGAAGATAATTAAAAAAAAATCATAATAAAAAATTAATAAAAAAAAAAGAGACGTAACTCTCGCAGGTGTAAAATTCAAAAGAAGAAGAAGCAGAAGGATAAGGAGAAGGAGAAGAAGGAGAAGGAGAAGAAGAATAAAAAGAATAAAAGGAAAGCAGCGTTAGTCGTGAAATAATGACGCGAAAGATGGCAATCTCCTTCTCTTTCACCTTCCCGAAGCCGCGCTAATTGGAAAGGCGAGCGATGTGTCGACGGATACAATAGAACTCCTCGAAAGAAGTGCTTGGGCCTGAAGTAGTGACTGACCGGATAGAGAACAGCCGACGGGGTCGGATCTAACCCGCTGTCGAATGAACGAGGAAAATAATTTAATTAGCCACCTCTTCGGGGTACAATACTACGAGAGTGCCATCGTCTTGAAGCATCGTTCGAGAACTACACCGGATTATCTCGGCTTTGTGCGACTTCGATCCTTCAAGATGAATCGTTGAAAGTTAGAAAGAAAGAGAATAGAGAACGTTATCTCATAAACGAGCCATCGAGAAACTAATTCTTTTATTTCTCCGCACTCCCGCTCCTCTATCCCCCTCACCCACTCCCACCAGCGTCCTTTTACCTCACCCTTGAACGTTCTTTCGATACCACGAAATATTCGAAAACTTTTTTTTTTTTTTTACGACGTTCGACGCCCGTCATCAATCCAACATAGACGATAATTCCTTCGAGGGCGAAGAATTCCTTCTTTTTATTTTTATAACATCGCCACACTGCTATCGACGTATAGTACGAGAAGCACGATGTAATCTGTAAAATATACCGTCGTCGCTTAGTGATAAAATTTTTTCCAAGAAGAATAGACAGATTCTCTGGTCGATAATTCGACGATCGTTTTTCGTTAAATAAAAAATTAAAAAAAAAAAAATGAAAATAAAAATAAAATGTACCCGCGTAGGAACGCGCGTTCAAGATCATACGAGTTCAAAGAAAACACGACGTTTCAGTTAAAGTCGTCGTCCGATTCGGATGCGCGCTGTTATTCCGTATAGCAGTTTTACGTAGCCTACGGCCGAACAAAAATTTCCGTCTTCTTTTATAGATTTACTCACGCCCCCGGAACCTCGTTTACGTGGGCACGAGCATTCGCCGATAAACATTTATCGTCCTCTCTCTTTCTCTCTCTCTTTCCCTCCTCGCCCTCCCCCTCCCCTAACTTTCGAACAAAACGCCGATAACGTTATTATTACTATTACACAGCTTACCCGAGGCGTTCCCTAAGTGCTTTTCGCTCTGCAGCATCGAAAGTACATACTTTTTAAGATGAGGATCGCGCCTCGATCCGATCTTCGATGCATCCGGGATCGAGCGACGTTCTTATAACTGCGAGTTTCTCCTCTCGTCCTCCGATGATTGAAATTCTCCAAAGGGGTGGAAAAAACGAAGGAGAAAAAAATGAGGGAAGAAAGAGGGGAAAGAGAAAAAAGGTAACGATCGAGATTACATCTTCGTAGCTAACAAAGTCGAAATTTACGCGATGATGCCCGATGGTATGATCCTTCGAACGAACGATACGCGCGCAAACGCATTTAATATGCGCATAAACGTTAAAATAAAACTGTTCCCTTCGGAAAGGCGGCCGATAAATGTTTTGACTGCTTCTTTCTTTTTTCTTTACCTTTCGTCTTTTCTCTTTTTCTGCAAGAAAAAGAACGTAAACGTGTGTGCGCATGTGTGTGTGTGTGTGTATTATCGTAAAAGATAAACCACGAAAAATCTCTACCGATATCGATCGCTTATCTACTTAAAAGGTGTTAAGAATTTCAGCCTGGCAAAGTTTCCTATGATTTACGAGACTTACTCTTCGAAGTATAAAGATCTCGCATTTCGATAGGAAATTCTCTCTCTCTCTCTCTCTCTCTCTCTCTCTCTCTCTCTCTCTCTCTCTCTCTCTCATATATCTATCTAACTATCTAACCATCTATCCATCTCTATTTATCTATCTATCTTTTAAAAAACTCTCTTACGCCGTAAAGCTTGAAATCCACTTTCGAGTACGGGTCCTAGGGAGTCTAGCTCGGATCTTTTATACACCATAGGATCGATGCCGCGTTTGGACCAAGCTCGTAAATCGTCCGCAGAGCGGCGAGCATTGTGCTGCGGTGATTTACCGGTGCAAGTCCATTAGTCGTAAAGCAATGCTCCTCGCCATTACTAGATGGCGAATGATAAGACAAACTGCGTTTCCAGCATATAATGCCTGTGGACGGACGTAGCTCGCGTTCACCATTGCAAAGGGTGAATCGTTTTAGTGTTTGAGTATTCACATATATATACATACATACATACATACATACATACATACATACATACATACATACATACATACATACATACATACATACATACATACATACATATATATATATATATATATATATATATATATATATATATGATCATCTCTCTGTGCCTGTGTTTATGTAGCGTCGTTCGCGAGTCGACGCTTCCCTTTCATCGCCATCGCTCTTTCTCCTCTCTCTCTCTCTCTCTCTCTCTCTCTCTCTCTTCTCTCTTCTCTCTCCTCTTCTTCTCATCTCGAGGAGAATCCAGCACCCTTCCTCTCACCGAGCTTTCAGGGAATTCTCTTGCGCTCGACGTCGTAATTTACGACGTTGGCCTCGTCATTACGAGGCCAAACGCTTTCGGACCTTCGTTAGCACAGCTCGCGAGATATCTCTAAGCAAGGGGTAAAACAAACCGGACGATCGTTCGCCGAGTAATGCGCATTGTTCTCCGTTCTATTTCTGATAAATCGTCGAGGAATTCTGTCATAAACGTTGTTCCGTACTTCTTTTCGTTCCATACCGATTTACCCCTCCGATATAAGAAAAACAAAAAAGAAAGAATATCCCGTGATACGTTACAATAACGTCCTTCTGTTCGACGTTCTACTTACTTACTTACTTACTTACTTTGCAAACTAAAATTCCTCCTACCATTTCGTTTTACTCTTAATAAAGATATAAACTTACAATTATCGATTTTTCTTCTCCTAACGTTAATGAGCTCGACTCGTTAATCATCGCGAGCTACGCTAACGAACATGAAAGATTATTCGGCTTCTTGTCGGTTAAATGTTTAACAAGACCGTCGCGTTCAACGTTACTCGCTGGAATGACTTTGTTCTACGTCTCTTAGTACCACGTACGTACGTACTTATTTATTTATGTATCCATGCATGCATGTATGTATGTATACGTTTATTTACAACGAACGAAGGACAAGGACAGGTCGTTGATTATAATGATACCACTCGGTAAGGTAAATATTGCCTTCGATTTACGACAGTTTTTATCGTCCACGTATCACGTATGTATATACATACGTAGGATACATTTAAGTTCGCGATCTTTATTCGTCCGAGTCGTTTATTTTTTCTTCTTTCCCCTTTTCTCTCTTTTTCTTTTCCTTTTTATTTTTGTCACATATTAATAGAAAATCTATTCATTTCGATCGTACTTTCTATCCTGTAAATCGATGGCGATATATAAAATTTATCCATCCATCGATGTTACATTTCTCTACTTTGGAAATTCGAGAACTAGGTAATATAACGATGATCGCACGAACGATCGACAAGAAACATAACGAGGTGAACGTTAAACTACACTCACTCTCTTTCTCTCTCTCTCTCTCTCTCTCTCTCTCTCTCTCTCTCTCTCTCTCTCTCGTTCGCGTAAAGACGCTATTCACGATTTTATGGAATCGCACGGAAAAGAGAGACAGACAGAATAAGAGAATAAGAGAAAGAGAATAGTAAGTACTAAGGAAACGATTTTCTAGTATCCTACTACGTTCGTGTGGGCGTACAAGAAGGATTCCGCAAATATTCGTGATCGTGGGTGGATCGTTTGGGTAATAGGACGACCATCGTGGCTCGTGTTCCGCCGTACGAACAACGCGGATCTATTCGTGCATTACGCATCCTTCCGGCGCGCTTAATTATGTAGTCGCGATGCCCGCTAAAACGCGGGGTAGGGAGGGAGGTGTGGGGGGAGGGGGTGGGGAGCAGAGAAGAGGGAAACAATGGCAACGATGAAATTGCAGTCTTCCAGTACCATCCGCCCTCGCGAAGAAATATTTCCAAGCGAGTCGTAGGAGGGACTTACTCTCTCGGTGCACCTTGCAGATTGAATTTTAACCCTTTTCCGCATTACCGTTCTCCCATTCGCATTACTTTCGGACGAACGTTTATATGTCACTTAATAAACATCTACGATATTTTCACAATGATACTTCGTCATACTTTCAATGAATAAAATGAGAACGATCGGTTGAAAAAAAAATATTAGAGATACCACGACAGCATTTGGAATTATAAATTCGACATAAATTAAATAATAATTAATATATTATATATTTGAAGTACGATATTTGAATAAATTTGAAATATATATACATATATATATATATATATCTTTTTTTTTCTAGAACTTCATAGACTTGTGGGTATGTGTGTGTGTGTGTATAGCATGTCTACATGCCAGACATCGGAACACAATTTTCTGAGAATAAATATTCGATAATTCCCTCCTAAGTAATAATACATCTATACGTCGAAATTGCATTTTAATACTTTCGTATATAGAATAAAAAGGAGAGATTAGAGAAGCCGCATGAAAAGGGGGATCGTAGCTAAAGCTACAAAGAAATTTTGTCCCTTTGGAATGGCTACATTTTCATGGAGACGTACGTCTAAGATTCGATTGTCTACGGCATTTCCGTGACGAACACACGTCCACCGTTCTCCGTCGCATCATTGTAACGGATTTTCCTTGGTTCTTCTTTCGGCGAAAGACTTGTAACAGGACTTGTAACAGGAGATTCCAAATATAGCGCAAAAGGGAGGGCTGGTTAAAAGCCACCGGTAGACAGGAAACGATACAATGACGAAAGAGAACCGTCGTCCGTAACGATCGTGGACGGTCGTGGGCGTGTAAACTACACAACGATTTCACGTACTTTTAACGAATTTTATTTCATTTCGATATACGTACGTCATTTCGAATCGAAACTACCGCTAAACGTACTGTTGCGTAATATTGAACAATAAAATGACCGGGGGTTACGTTCTCGATCTGTCTGATATAAACGAAAATAAAAAAAAAAGAAATATATATATATATATATATATATATATATATATATCGGCAGGAAATTTTGTGTTCTTTAATCGACGATTGCGCAAACATCAAAAACGGAAGTCCCTAATTTTCTGCTATCCTTTCCACGCCTTTTACTTATGGCTAGGCAAGTAACCATCGATATACCTACTAAGTTTCTCCGAAGGATTCTGCGAAAGTTTCGTTTCGTTTAGTATTCGGAGCTGGCATAAATGGATCCCCCGAATGGAACCATCTGTCGGATTCAAGTCCACCGTCCGCGATAATTCACGTTCGTCTCGCGATACCGATCGAATAACAACCATTGTCCGTAACGGCAGCCTCGAGATGATTGTAGTCATTATTACGATTAGAATTTCTATCGATGAGAAGAGGCCGATTATTCGCTACGCTCAGAGATACAGTGTTTTTGTATCTTTATCTTACATCTATACTTACGTATGTATATTTGATTTCGCAATCGTAAAGAGAAAGAGGAGAGGAAAAAAAAGATAAATAATAAATAAAAAAATAAATAACGAGAAAAAGAAAAGGAAGATATAGGAAAAAAGAAATGGAACGATAAAAAATCTATCTCAAGAGTCAGATTATTTATCGGTTCGTGTGTGTGTGTCTATTATCTAATAATCAGTTAGTTAAAAGTTTAAAATGAATTATCTTCTTGGAGATAAACTGCGTTCGTATTACATTCAAATGCAAAAGGTTCGACATTGCGTACATTGTAGATAATAATCGCAATTATTATTATACGAACGGCATAGCCCTTTTCTTTGAGTAAGAATTCAACGAAGAAGGGAAGAAAAGAATGAAGACGAAGGAGACGATCAAGACGAAGCAGTTGTAATAAAAGAAGAAGAAGAAGAAGAAGAAGACGACGAAGAAGACGAAGAAGAAGAAAGAGAAGAAGAAAAAAAACCGGAAGTTGGCCGAAATCGGAGCACTGCTTTCTACTCGCTCCTTCCTGTCACTCGAGACTCTTTTGGTAGCAGCCTGAAAAAGCGACTCCTCCCTTCGAGGTACGCTAATAGACGATTCTATACCTAATAGGGTTCTGGTTCTCTCTTTCTCTTTTTCTCTTATTCTCTCGGACGTTCGTTATTCTTCTTTGGATGTTTGTCGCAGGGTGTAGCTTAGGGTGCAACCGCCTTAGCCGGGAGAAAACGCGGCCGCTGGGTCCGGTGGGTGTTGACGGTTATGCCCATTGCTCTCTCTCACTCACTCACCCTCTCTCTCTCTCTCTCTCTCTCTCTTTTTCTCTCTCTCTCTGTCTCCCTCCCCCCGATATTTTTTAGGTTTTTCAGAGACGCAAGCCCTATTCACCCTTTTACACCCTTAGCTCTCTTTCTCTCTCTCTCTTTCGTTCGAACGT
>OU426998.1:6018738-6098738 GCA_911387935.1 Dolichovespula saxonica | reverse complement strand
CTCTCTCTCTCTCTCTTTCTCTTCCTCGGCAATCATCCTTCGTTCTATATCCATCGAAAGCTATCCATCGAGATACCGATCCGTTTTCGTTCGTCCACCTTTCCTTCTATCGAAACCACGGGATCATAGCCCAAGGTCATCGAAAACGATCGGCTATCCTTGAAACTACATCGATGTCTTTGTACCTATTTTTCGCGAAATATTGCAAACGATTCCCCACCAAAGTACAGATATATACCACGCGTTTAGAGCGAAACCTTGTTTCCTCGCGTTTACTCGATTCGTTCCATACGTCAAAAGAGGAATTACAAGGTAGAAAAGATCTTACCGATTATTACATGGTCTCTACTATGTTACAAATTTCATACATTTCTACATTCCTTCATACGTATGTAGGTATACATATACATACGTATATATATATATATATATATATATATATATATATATATATATGCGAACATATCTTACATACATGGTAAGTAGATACATAGATATCTAAAACGAAAGAAATCTACCTACTTGCGGCTACTTCGACGATCGAGATTCCGCGATAATCAAAGAGCGGGGCTCCGAGGCTAGCCGTTTTTCTACTCTTGGAAAAAGCAGTCCGGTAGCGATGGCCGATGGATGGATGGATCATCTATGCGTTTGCATCGCGTTTCTCGGCTCTATTCGCGAAACGGTGAATCGGCAAGAAGCGGACTTAAACGTCCTTTCAATTTCCTCGTCATGAGGATCGCCGTGCATATCAAGAAGCACCGGGAGAGTACTTACCTCTCTTTCTATTTATCTATCTATCGATCGATCTATCTATCTATCTATCTATCTATCCTCTATCTATCCTCTATCTATCTCTATCTCTCTGTCCTTCTCTTTCTCGCACACAAACCCGCCACGGTCGTTTTCTTTCGCGTGGCGAAGATCACAGTGTTCATGGAAGGCATCTAATTGCCAAGCTCTCAGCATCTCGCAGCTCCCTCCCCATAAACTTAACGACCAGGCTTAACGGTTAGCCCTCTGCGGTATGCTAAAGAGAGTTTCTTCGGTTATTTCGCCAAGTACCCTGTTAAAGACTTCGATGGACCAAGTATTTTAAAAACACGCGTGCGAAAATCTCGATACTCTAGCCGTACTTTTCTAAATCGCACGTAAAACACCGTACGAATATTCAAACGTAACAACGTATCGAGATATAACCCGAGACGAAAAACTTTCTCATTGCTAACCTGTTGCTAAGAAAAAAAAAAAAAAAAAAAAAAAAACAAAAAAAAAATAAAGAAAACCGTCCTCGGCTTCGACTTCGTACAAATTATCGGACGTAGATAAGTACTTAACTTACCTCTGATACTTATCTCTGATCGACACAGCTCATCCATTCGGTTATTGTAAACGAACGGTTCACTGAATAACAGAGAAAAGTAAAAGAAGAAAAAAAACAATATGTTCCGATGTTACCGTCTAAATTATTCGCAATTATTCGAACCCCGGTGATGATATCCTAGCTATATTATTTGTGTGTGTGTGTTTTATTTTTTCTTTCTTTCGTATACACCGGAATCGCCGTTTCAAATCGAGAATGAATTCTTAGAAATCGATCCTGATTTCGTGGTATAAATATATGTGTATATATATATATATATATATATATATATATATATATATATATATAAACCTATGTATAAGTAATCCATCGAGTGAATAAGCATTCAAAGTGTTTGATTTTTTTCAATAGGTTTGCATGATTCCGATTGGAGTGATCGAGAAAAAGAGGTGGATAGGGGGTGTGCCAGGGATGGAAAAACGGTGATTGGCGGGGCATTAGCGTAATGAGAGTCTCGAGTCGAGGGCTAAAACGACGATACGTGGCTACCGGCGAGGCCTATCCGCCATGATTAGAGTGGTCTCGCCTGTATTTTCGCCCGACGTACCTTCTACAAGTACCTTGGCGAAAACGTTCGTGCAATTTTAATCCGTCTCTTCTTTCCGCCCCTCATTCAACCGTCCCCCCCTCTATCTCCCTCTTCCTTAAGTCCCCATCTCCCAATACCTCGTCCTCCTTCCAAGTAAGAAAATAAGAAAGGAAAGAGTAGGAAAGGAAAGGAAAAGGAAAGAAAAGAAAGAAAAACGCGATCGGTGCGATGAACTCCCTTCGGAATCATAGAAAACGACAAAACGAGAAAACCGAAGGAGACGATTACGTTCAAAGGGAAACGAAATTGTCGTGTCGAGGTACCGGCATGCGCGGAACTCTTGCATTAAGTATCAAGGACAACCTACGTAGAAGGACGTACAAGATATGCACGATGAAACGATGTTGCGTGTCCCTATCGATATGATTTATATGCTCCCTCTACTTCCCTCTACCTTTTCCCTACCCTTCTCCTTCTCCTTCCATCACCATTCTCTCCGTCTTCTTCCTTCTTGCAATACGATGGCCATGCAAAACGCGAAATACCAACTTTTCTTTGTATGCTTCTGTCTACCAGTTATTCATTTTTCTTTCATTCTTTCTTTCTTTCGCTCTCTCTCTCTCTCTCTCTCTCTCTCTCTCTCTCTCTCTCTCTCTCTCTCTCTCTCTCTCTCTCTCTCTCCTTTTTTTCTCTCTTTTCGTAAGCATGCGATCGTCGCGATGTGCATATTTTTGTTTTGCTGGATTAAAACGTGCCGTTTTAATGTTAGCGCAGGGATGTACGATCGGTTGCATTCTTACAGGAGTCGACGGTTGTTATATCAAAAACGTACGATCATGGTGTATAAATAAATCAAATAAACGTAAGAGCGAATTGTATAGAGAGAGAGAGAGAGAGAGAAAAGGAGAGAGAGAAAGAGAAAGAGAGAAGGATAGCCTTTTTAAAATGCGAATTCAAAGGAAAGGCTCGAAGAACCGCGTGTCTCGGCTCGTTCGGCATTACGTATTCAGTGGCCAGCGCCATTTTGCCTCGACCATTTTTGCCGATCAAATCTTAATTGTTGGCTGGCGGCTGTCTAAGGAGGCGTGGCCACCGGTTGGTTCACTTTCAGCCACGCGATGCACGAACGCATCGATTTCTTTCTCTTCTCCGCTTCTTTTTCTTCTTCTTCTTCTTCTTCTTCCTCTTCTTCTACTTCTGCTTTTTCTTATTATTCTTATTCTTATTCTTCTTTACTTGCCTACCACCGAGTCGCTAGCCGATCACGGGACCACGGGGACGATCCGCGAGAATTCTCGAAGAGAGTCTTCGAGAACGGCTGTGCGTATGCTAATCGTCTCGAGTTGCCGGTTTCGTGAGCGATCGGCATCTATGTAAGTAGGTACTCTACTTATCATCGAGAAAATTGCGAAACTGGATTAACGTGTAACTTTTCGCCATATTGTAATTTCACCATCCATCCAATATTTATACCAAATGTGAAAGCATCGAAATCGTCGATGTTAATAAAGTCAGTTGAGTCGCGTTAATATGTAAGGATCGTATAATAATAAAAAAAAAAAAAAAAAAAAAAAAAAAAACAATCATTGCAATTAGTTACTACGATATAAAATGTACTAGGCAGTAATTATCGATTATCTAACGACAATCTCTAACGCTAATAACACCGATGCACGGTTCCTGATATCCACCAAGAAAAGATAAATGCTCGTTAAAATTACTCGACGTAATGCGACGTATATATAATAAAAATTAAAGAACTATTTACATGCGTTGGCGTAAATGATAATAGAGAAAATTCGTGATTCGAAGTCGTTACAATTACAAGGTATTAAACCTCTATAGATCGTTTAAATAGCTCTAGAAGATATGACTGGATTTACGTTTGCAATTATATTAAATTTGTGCGATACGATGTCGATAGTCTTATAAAAAATGTGTGTTCGCATTGTGAAAAAAAAAAAGAGAAAAGAAAAAAATACACACACACACACGCACACGCACATATCTATATATACTTAATTATCTGAAAAATAATGAAACGCATTCTATACTTTGTCGATTTCATTCGTATGTATGTATGTATGTATGCTTGCGCGCGGGCGCGCGCGTGATTCTCAAAGGATGGCACGTAATTAATTCGAAATTAATATCGCATACGGTGTAATCAGAGCGATATATAGCAGGGTGCTGTGCATTGCCGGCAACCTTCTCGCTCTAATCACACGTATTACTCTGATTGGCAACAATTGGTAACAATTGACGGGCGGAATCGAGTCTCGGAGGTTCCGCTACTTTGCCCGCGTTGTTTACGAGCAGAACTTCGAAACGTTACACCTTAATTGCGTGTCTACATGCTCGGAGAATTATCAGGGTTTCCTTCTTACGGCTGCCGCCTTGCTATTTCTCGTTAGAGACCTTACGTACGTGAGAATTATAGCTTTCGGATATGTAAAAGTTTCTCCTCTTCTTATTCTCCCTCTTGGCGGAAAGGAAAAGAAAAGAAAGGAAAGGAAAAGAAAGGAGAAACGAAAAACGAGATAAGATAGAAGAACAAAGAAAAAAAGATAAAAAGAAAAAGAACGGGGCTATGGGACATAGGTATAGATATTTTTATCGACGAACATTTACCCTGTCATATAATTGAATAATTACATAAATCTTATATGTATATATATTATATATATATATATATATATATATATATATATAAATTATATAAAGATGATAAATATTTAATAAATGAATAATTTATCTCTCGCATATTGACTACGTGTATTTATTATTATTAAACGACGTACGATCTACACCTTTCCAACTGACCGAGACTGAAATTTCCTTAACTTTCTATCCCCATCTGGCGTACGGTTGTTTGCCTCTCCCAAATACGGATATGCAAAGGAGAAAAAGTACCGGGGATGAGACGTATTGGGGAAGTATCGCATAGGATGAGTGAAACTCGTGTAAGAAAATACTCCTTATAATCTCTCATTTGCCTCGTAAAAAGGTACGAACGGAACGGATGTAACCGAGAGAAACAGCAACGCGTTTTACGAGCTCGTAATGCAACCGATGGAACATCGGCTAGGTTATGTCCGACTTGTCGGTAAGTTATTACACAACGTCGTTATACACCAGTAATTTACCTCCTCCTCCTCCTCCTCCTCCTTTTCTTATTCCCCCATTTTTTTTCTTTTAGTAATTTTTTCCCTCCCCCCAGTTCACTACAATCTTTCCCTTTTCAACGATCCACAGAAGCATCTTCCGCGTAAGTTAATCACGGTTTAACATCGCTTCATTGAATCTGTCTCTTGTCTATGGTTATTAAATTTAAATACAACATAAATTTGAGCAACAACAACCAATTAGTTACTCATACGCTTTTTTCTTTCTGTTTTTGTTTCTCAATATACTAAGTAGTATCTAATCAGCCTTCTAATCTGAATTTCTAAATCCAACTTACAATTAGCGAAAGGATGATACTTTCGACGGTTCGATCGACGACAAGCAAATAATCCTCTTTAAATACGCCGCAAGAAATACGTACTTACTGCGAATGATAGCAAAACGTTGAATAAGTATGAGCTATACAACGATCTCGGAGTCAACTTGGGAATTCTAAGAGGCGTGTAAATATTTGTTTGTAGAAGACCTTTTAACGTCCTTTCTTCTGCTAGTTGTGTGCCGAGAGCACACGGCACTCGGTCGTTACTTAAAAACAGCCCATTACTCTGTTTTTTTTTCTTTTTTTCCTATTGGAATACACTGTTGTTATTTCATTTACACGGTTACGCGCGGTTCATTGAGTTTCAAGTATCTTCGTTTATGTGTGTGTAAATATATATATATACACGCGTATATTGCGGTGAGTATTATATTATGATGGTATATATAGTTAAATATATATACATTACGTAGTTATAGTATCGATCTAAAAAGTAAAATTGCCTCGTCACTGTACCATTGCAATTAATGATAAAAAGAATAAATAAAAGAAAAGAAAAAAATAAAAAAATTAAGGAACAAAAAACAATATAGAAAAATTAAGAGATGATATTCGATGAGGATAAGAAAAATAAAATATTAATCACACGACATGAATAAATCTCAACGTAAGGATCGGCAGATAGATCGTTAAAGAAATTTATGCGGCTCCACGTGGTTCATCGATTTTTAAGCATCCTTTGTCTATACACACACACACACACACACACACATTACAGTGAGTATTATGTAGTTATAGTATCGATCTCGAAAGTAAAATTGAGTCGTCACTCGTATCCATTTTTATCCATAATTTATGATAAAGGAATAAAACAAAATAAAAAAAAAAAGGATTGAAAGGACAAGGAAAGAAGAAAGGAGTAAAAAATAAAAATTAATAGATGATATTCTCTCTGAGGATGAAGGGGAGAAAGTGAAAAAAAAAAAAAAGAAGAAAAAGGAAAAAGAGATATCGATCTCACGACGGTGGCCTTCGTCGCAAATAAATCTCGGCGTAACGATCGGCACATAGATCGTTGCGAAAGAAATTAGTAACGCAATCCTTCAATTCGGCGAATATCTAATCCCTCGAAATTCCTATAATTCGTTTCCCTCCCACCCACCCTCCCCCGCCCGCTAATATCCTTTTCATCGAAATTATCGGCTCGAAATAGAGGGAAAAAGGGAGATAGGACGAAAGGAGGAGGTAGAATCGATCGGTTCCTCTCAACTCCCTTCGACGCTGGCAAGATGTTCCTCTTTCAAGAACTGCAACCAGTGACGTCAGCGGTGAGTTTGCGGTCTCCAAATTACAATATCGTTAAAACGAGCGAGTTGAGATCGTGCGCGGGTAGGTAAGTTCGTCGAGGAGAAGAAGGAGAAAAAGAGAAGTGGGAGGAGGACCTTTTTCGTTGGCCGTGCGCGTTCCCAGAATAATGGCCTCCTGATTATATGCATTATATGGACCAAGATTGATACGATACGTAATAAAATAATTGAAATAATCACATGGCGCAACGACGATTCGCGGTACGTTAGATCGAACGATCGAACGAACGGTCGAACGAACGTACGAACGAACGATCGATCGATCTTAACTTACGATACTGACTTTTCGAAACGTGTCAAATCCTTTTTTCAAACTTTCTCTCTTTATCTATAATCGATCAGAAACGTTAACACGTGCTCACATACGCTTACATTGGGCGAGAAACAAACAAAAAACAAGAAAACAAAAAGAAAGAAATACATTTTATTTCTTTTTTATTTATTTATTTTTTTCTTTCTATTAAACGTACTTGCGTATTAAATCGTTAATACTAATGCGCCACGGATACTTGTAATCAAACGATCGACGCTCATTTATACGAGGGAACGACGTTTAATCGAAAATTCTTCGATAAATCGAAAAGTATCTTATTTTAAAGGGCAAATGATGTTACACGCGCTAAGGCGTAGTCGCAACCGGCGCGCCCTTTTTCTCTTTGCCGATCTCACGGCGCCACTAAAACACACATACGCAACTTCCTCGATCCTTTTATTTCATTCCTCGGCAATCTTAATATTATCCCACGAATTACAGTCTCTCTCTCTCTCTCTCTCTCTCTCTCTCTCTCTCTCTCTCTCTCTCTCTCTCTCTCTCTCTCTCTCTCTCTCTCTCTCTCTCTCTCTCTCTCTCCTTTCTTTCTCTTCACGGTGATTCACGACCCCCATAGATACTCGCGCACGTACCACGAATTAGACTCGGATAATCGCGATCAGAATCCTTAAAATTTCTTCCCGTCCCCTTGAACCCTTCCGACATATAAACATTTAGAAGAACGAATTATTTTCTTTCCTTCCTTCCTTCCTTCCTTCCTTCTTTCTTTCTTTGCCGATGAAAAATTCGTCGAAATATTTCGTTCCTTTTTTTTTTTTATTTTTGTCTCGTAAAAACGAAAAATTTCCGGATAAATTTAAAAAAAAAAAAACAGAAATATCGTTCGAAACATCGATCTTAACTTATGATACTGACAATATCGGAATAATACCGACAATGGTGAAATATCGTCTAACAGTGATGATTAGCTAATGTAAAGTGATATACGTGTACACGCATACAAACACGCACGCACGCACGCGTGTCCACACACACAGAATCGTACATGGACACAAAACCGTGACTCTGCAAAATATTTCGAAGAGGATGATATCCATAGAAATGATCCATGTATCGCGCCTCGTATCGCGTCGGTCTTTGGCTTGTATCGTCGGAGAGAGTATATATTCCAGCTATGTATGTCGTTGTCATGACTCGTAGTCACAATGACGCTTCATAAACATAAACACTCGTCATCCTGTCCCGTCGAGACAACACGGACATTTATACCGAGTATTTAGGTACGTGTTATTCGACAGGTTTATATTATACTAACGACGTTTGTGAAATCCGCATTTCCTTTTGCCGTTTATTTATTTAGTTATTTTTTTTAATTTCCTTCTATTCTCGTTTTAACTTTTTTTTTTCGTCCTTCTTCCTCATCCTCCTCCCACTCTTCCTCTTTAAACGTTAAATCTAATCTTAAAGATATATAAAATATATTTCCATGGTAGGTGGGGACGTACCGTCGGAAAAATTTTACACGGTGATTCATACGCGATCTCGAATCGTTAGAAATTTCATCGATTATTCGTGTTAGAAAGACGGTAAGCACGATCAACCACAATATCGCAAGTAAATATTACAATGAAAGGGTTACGCGATCTTCGGAAAAAATTTTTCTGAGGGTTCCGTATACAAAAACATTTGAGAATCCCTGCTTTCGGGCGATCTTCGTAATTATTACTTACGATATACGTGAAATATTATATAATTCACGTGTGTATATATAAATATAACATATACAATATATATTTATATGTAATGGTTTCAAACGTGAAAGAATAAGTAACAACAAATAATTAGAGGTTATAAAGAAATGTCGATACCTGCTAACAGGAACTACGGGCATATATTCGAGCTACGTGAGATTACTGGGAACGATACGAATCTTCCTACGAAATAAATGTAACACTCTTTAAACAAACGAAAAAAAAAACAACGAATTCTTATCACGAGAAACGAAAAAAAAAATGTCAAAACGCGAGGCCGACAACGACGTCGTCGAATTTTTCCGTTCGAACGTTAAAACAAAGAACGATCGCGAAATTCGCCGCGATTAACGTACGTCTTTTGTTTTTATTTTTTTTTTTACTACGTTGTTCAAAAATATTCTCGATCGCATCGGAGTTTCCCGATCATTTATTATTAGAATTATTACAATTATCGCAGGAAGTATAAACGAACGCGACGTTATTACGAGTTGATATAATCGTAAATCGATTGAAATAAATAATACGAGTAAGTGAGAGAGACGAGAGATTTTCAGTCGTAAAAATTCGCGCCAAGTTCGATTCGTAAGAAGGAAAAGAGGCGTTCTAATTCTTCGTGGAGAGGACGCAACGACGACTCGTATCGGTAAGATAGAAAACTGTTTTCGCGTAACAAGAAGGCTCGCCGGTCGAAGGTGTCTGACGTCATCGACGTGTGCCGTTTACTTGCCGTCACGAAAGTGCGACACGTTGTGGAAGAATATCTTCGTACGTGGCTTGCTGAGATAAATAAACAAGGTATATCGTGTTAACGAGAACGTATGTACGTTTATTTAATGTTAGAACAAGGCGTTGTCGGTTTTCAAAGACGGCTCGTATTTCGTGTTAGGAGTTATGGTAAAAAAAACGTGTTCGATCGTGTTCGCCCGCAGTGATAATATAATAGTGTTATTTACAAGACGTTAGACAATCAATGAGTTTCTTAAAAAACCATCTCAATAACTATTCGATCGGATATTTATGAGACAACACGGTCCCGTATATCGCGCTAGTGTCAGAATAATGTATCTTTCTGTCGGAGAAGTAAGGTTAAGTTTTCGGATGCAACCTGCGCCCTATTGATTCACGTAGGTATCGATAGACGGCAGCACTGAGCGCTTATTATAACAGTTACTACGTGCGTCGTCTGCTTCGTAGAATAACTACGAGAGACTAAGAAGGCGGTAGAATTCAAATTGACAAAATATTTCATTAGACGTTATGTTAGTTACGTATGAAGAAGAACGAACAAACAAACCAACCAAAAATTATAATAATAAAGAAACAGAAAAATAAAATGAAAGGTCGACGAAATATTGGTAGCAGGGGATCGGGGCCGCCAAAAGAAAATCATCATCGAATTGTATGAAATTGGAAAGTCGATACCGTAAAAGTTACAAGAAAAGAGGTCGAAGAGAAACGCCGTGGTCGGTCATTATCGTACGTAGAGCGATCCCCCTTTTCCTCCTCCTCCTCCTCCTCCTCCTCCTCCTCCTCCTCCTCCTCCTCCTCCTCCTCCTCCTCCTCCTCCTCCTCCTCTTCTTCCTCTTCCTCCCGGGGGCGAGACGACGTCGTAAAGGAGGAGGTACGGTCACGGCGCCGCGGCGGCTCTACGTCGAGAGTAGCATCGCGCCCCGCGACCGAACCCTCTTTCGCGGCTTCTCCATTATCGTAATTTGCAAATTTCCTCGGGATAGCAAGGAAAAAAGGACGAAAAACATCGACGTGGTTTGAGCGTTCTCTTCGTTTTTTTAACGGATGACGGTGGTTGCACGATTCTTGGTGGCGAGAGAAAGGGGAGCAGGAGAGAAAGAAAGAAAGAAAGAAAAAGAGAGGGAGAGAGAGAGAGAGAGAGAGAGAGAGAAAGAAAGATAGCGATAGCAAAAATAAAAAGAGGGTAGGGGCAAGGGGAACAGGAACCGGGAGTAGACGGTGGCGGATTGGCGGCCTCGGGCTTACTCGCGGATTCTCCTTGTGATGCCGGTGATTCGCGGCTCTCCTGCCCACTAATCCTGCGGCTCCTCCGCATCGCCCGCCATCTTCCTCCTCCCTCGCATCGTCCTCCTCGTCTCCTTTACTCGCTCTCTCTCTCTCTCTCTCTCTCTCTCTCTCTCTCTCTCTCTCTCTCTCTCTCTCGCTCTCGATATCGGTAAAATATCCACGAGGAGCACGGATCGCCGGATCGTTCGAGGGTAGGCCGCCGGTAAACACAGCGATCGTTCTACGTGCCGTCGTTCTCGTATTAATATAATTAGTCACCGCGAGCGTTCTTCGAGAGAGAGAGAAAGAGAGAGAGAGAGAGAGAGAGAGAGAGAGAGCCTTTACTCTCGATACTCCTCTTCGAGTATTTCGATTTCGCGCCTCCGGGCTCTTCCAAGCGGACTTCTTGTAAAACGATCGAGAAAAACGATGAACAGACAGACTTCTCTTCCTCGAACGACGGCGACGCCAATTTTTAATTACTTCCGCTCTCGAATTTTTTTTATTTCTTTACTTTCTCATTTTTCCTTACTTTTTGTTATCATTCTTGTTATCGTTATCGTTATCGTTATCGTTATTATTATTATTATTATTATTATTATTATGTTTTCGATTTTTCTTCATTACAGAATGGCACCGAAAAAAGCCGAGGAACCCGAAAGAAAGCCACTAATAGGGCGAGTAGGGGTTAATTTAAAAATTGGTATCGTTGGGATACCAAACGTCGGCAAGTCGACCTTCTTCAATGTCCTTACCAAAAGTCAAGCGGCGGCGGAAAACTTTCCTTTCTGCACCATCGATCCGAATGAAAATAAGTATCTGAATTTATATTTTACACACACACACACACACACAGACAGACAAACATACACACACGAATCCTTTTTCTTGTTAAAACTTTTTCGGGAATGTAGTTTTCGTTTGTTCGTTACTTACTTCAACTCTTACGTCAACCCCTACATCGGGATAACCTGTTTATGAATAATGTGCGATCGTGCGATCGAACGTTTAAAAGAGGATAGTAGTAGAAGGAGGAAGAAGGAGAAGGAGAAAAAGTTTTACGTCACGTCGTCGTGTATATTAAAAAAAAGTTTCTTTCGATTCGTCAGGCATTACCCTCGTCAAGAATACGTTCCCTCTTGGCCATCGGCTAACTCGGCACTTTATCCCAAACCCAACATATACTATGCCTTCACCGAAGACACAAATCCTTTCACGAGATATCAGAATATCTGTAAATGTACGGAAAATGAGTTTCAATCGCATTTCGAACCACCGAGGGAGCCCTTTGTCCTTCGCGATATTTATTTCGAGGAGGAGGCAAGAATGAAATATCTTGAAACGGAGCCGGTTTCTTTCGTTATTTTTGGAAAGCCAGGTGTAAATAGTCGAGAACTCGGCCTTATGATAGCCGACGGTTGGAAGTGTGTTTTCATTTCGCCGGAGTCCCTCATCGAGCAAGAAATATTAAACAAAACGTTAAAGGGCAAGTACATAGAAAAGATGTTACGTTCCGGCCAAAATTTATCCTCCGAAATGATATTGAATTTAATCAAAAGTAGAATAAATATGAGAGACGTTAGGCACAGGGGTTACGTGATCGAAGGCTTGCCTTTTATTCCGAACGATCCGAGTCTCGATTATTTGTTCTATCCTAAAATAGCCAAGTATCGGATTAAATCGATGCCGAAGGAAAACAATTCGGAAGACGACGATATCTTATCGGCCTGCGAAACGATACTAACTACAAGCTCGAGTTCGGACAACGAAGACGAACGAAAGTCTTCGTGCAAAGTACAACTTTATCCGGAGGAAGACGTACCTCGTCAGATCGACGAAATCTTTTCCACGTGGCCTATTAGACCATCTATCATCGTCTACGTTGTATGTCCCGACGAGGATCTTTTGAAGAAATACGAACTTTCGAATGAATACTCGGATAACTTTAAAACCGCAAATTCCGTTACAACGACGGACATTACCGACGATACGTACTTGTTTACAGAGGATAACATCGACGATAACACAAAGATCCCCATTGCAATACCATCGAGTATATTTAAGAAAGATAAGGAATACCTTTTGAAGAGTAACGAAGAGATTCGAAAGGACGTGAAAAAACGATGCGAACTGTACGAACGTTTGGCCATTCCTCATATAGATAAATGGGTACTTCTTAAAAATCCACAGAACATAATACGCGTGGACGGGCGTACATCCGTTTCGGAAATGTTTGAAATTGTGAGCGTACGTTTGCGTACATTACCATTGCCACGATTGCTACTACCGAAACGTTTGATAGAACAAATCGACGATTTTGGGATGGTAAACGTAGAAGGAGAGGAAGAGGAAGAGGAAGAGAAAGAGGGCAGAAGGCAAATTGCTTTGGAGGAGGAGTTCGAGGGTATGAGCAACGAGGATGCTTTTCGAGAAATGGCGAACATGGAGTCAGTAACGCGGAGGTTTCCTTGGAGACTGTCGCGTTGGAGATTTTATTGCCCGGTCGAATTGGCCAGAGGAAGGACCGTCATCGGTGTCCCAAAATATTCTTTAAGATTCATGAGGAACATTTTCTTTCTGTCTTCCGACGAGGCACTCCGATTGTTCCTAGACAATCCTAGAACATTTTTATTACCGCCAAATCCACGGCCGACCTGTAAAATAGCGATTGTCGGTCCAAAGTATTCCGGTAAATCGAAATTGAGCCGAGAATTGGGGAAAATTTTGAATGGCACCGTAATTAACGTCGATCATATTGAAAGTATTTTTAAACGGGATCGCGTGAACGACAAATGTATCGTGGCTATGCGTAATATGGTCGATGACGTTATAAACGAATTGAAAATCAAATTGAAGAAGGAAAGAAACATGAGAAGAATGAAGAGAGACGTTGATCTTAAAGCGTGGTACGAAGATATCGCTACGGCCATACAACGTTTGACGGATATCGTGCGATCTAAAAATACAATAACGCCGAGCGAGGGCTACGACGACATACGCGAGGAATTGAAGTCGTTGCGTAAAAAATTGAAGGATAATAATATCGCTCACGTTGAGACGGATCTACGTCTTATGGAGGAAATTAAAAATAATCGAAGGATCTTGTACGCTTACGCGCCGGATCATTTGAGAAAAGAGGAACCTTCGATCAGAGAATTGAACGAGCATGATCCCGAAGTGGCAAGGATGTTACAGGAACGCGTTAAATATTTGTACGACGAGCCGATCGAATTGGATCCCAATGAAAAGGCTGATCTAATTATCAAACATATAAAAAATATTCCGGACGAGATACTGGAGGATGAAATCAATAGAGACGGTGGTTTCGTTATCGACAACATGTACATGGATTTCGACGTTTGGACGAAAATAATGAACGATGGTAAAATAATTATCGAAGACGTTATAATAATTTTCGAAGACGAACCGTATCATTCTCTTCTTCGGAATTGGCGACACTTTCATACGGACTACAACGATAAATTGTTAGAAACTGAATTTGAATACGAAGAAAGTGATATGTTCGAAGATGAGTCCGACGTAGAATTAGAAGGGTATATTCAGCATCTTGATGATTATCAAACTATTTGGAGAAATTTTCTCGATAGAATGGACGAACTCGTACAGAACGTTATTCTTTGTGATCTTGGATCAATCGAGGATGTTACTGATTACGTCGTGAAACGATTTAAGGATCGTTACGATTGGAAAGCAATTGTCATGAGCGAGGATGATAAAGAAAAAGAAAGGCTGATAGAGGAAGAAGAGAGGAGAACAGAGGAGACGTATCCCGAGGACGAAGAAAGATTAATGGACGAAGAAGAAGAAGAAGAAGAAATAAAAAAATCGATTATGAGTCAAACAATCGTTAAAGATAATCGTCGATTGGGCGACACCAGCGATTACTGTCCAGTTGTATTGTCGAAATATAATATTTTGTGGAAAGGTAAGGAAGATTATAGCGCAGTCTTTATAGATAAAATTTATCTATTGTCGAGCGAACGTGCATTAGAAGAATTCGTTGATAATCCATATAATTTTTCTATTCCTTTGATTAAACCACCTATGGCAATACCACCGTTACGAATTAGCGTCATTGGTCTACCCGGAAGTGGAAAAACTACTTTATCGAACGCACTGTCGAGAGAATACGGATTGTTTCATGTCGATTACGTCGAATGCCTTGAAAAGTATATGATCGATAGAGGAATGAAAGCATTCACGTTGAAGGATACTATGATAGTTCCTGAAAAAGAAGAACCCGAGGAAATGGTTTTGCCTGATGATTTGTACGACGTTAGATACAGCATCGACGAGACATTAATATTTACGTTTATTAAGAATTATATTAAATATGGTGGAACATTGCCGAGTTATATACTTCGCGAATGTTTCTTGAATTACTTTCGAACGCCGTACGACAAATTGGGTATTGTACTCGACGGTTTTCCAAGTTGTCCACACGACGTAAATATGATGTTGGAAAGATCCATGGTACCCGAAGTAGTGATCGAACTTAAATGCAGTTTGGAAACAACGATGGAAAGATTGTTTCCAAAGTATCTTAGCCTTTGGGAGAAGAAACAAGAGGTGGATAAACTTGCCGAGGAGAAAAGATACCAGAAAGAAATGAACGATTACGTTAAAAGACGAGATGATTGGATAAACGTTATCGTTAAAGAAAGACGCGAACGTTTTGCGAGCGATAATAATATGGAAATGTTCGAGGACGAGGGAGAGAATTTTTATATGGACGATAATTATTACGAATTAAGTCCAAGCGAAAGGATCGAATTGGAGGATACTTGGAGAGAAGAGAATCCCGAACCAATGCTATTTGTCGATTGGGAAGATATCGTAACGGCTAGAGACAGGATTTCGAGACGATTGGAAGAAATTTACGAGGACTATAGTAATAAAATAATGACAGCGCGTACCTTTATGAATGCCGAAACTATACCTTGGATAGAGATAAACGGCGAACAGAACGAACGGAGGGTGATAATAGAAGTTCAAAGGTATCTCGAAAGTTACGTATTTCGAGATATCTCGATGTTCGAGAGAACGTACCAAATCGACGTTGAAACGGCTGAACGTCTTTTAGAATCTGGATATTATTTTCTGAGTTCGTTCGGCCGATGGTGTCCTGTTCAATTGTATCGAAATGAAATACCGATACAAATGTTTTTGCCCATGGAAGCGAAAGACGAGGTGAAGCCAGTGATACATCGACAATACATTTATTTCTTGTGCGGTCAAAGTGCAATGTTAGATTTCGCGAAGAATCCATTGAAATACATCGAACAAGATTCGACGATACCTCTGATACCGTTAAATCTATCGATCATTGGTCCGCCTAAATGCGGAAAGACGACGCTGGCTGAACGTTTCGCCGAGACGTACGGTTTGAGATTGATCACAATTGAAAAAGCGTTGCAACACGTTAAGGACTATTACTCGTGGACCGAGTTAGCTGAAAAAATCAAATCGAACATTAGAGATGGCATTGCCATTGATAATAAAATCATGAGCCGAGCCGTTGAAATGTATTCGATTCATCCAAGATCAGCTTCACAGGGTTACGTTCTCGATGGTTTCCCATGTAATCGCGATGAATCCGAAGAATTAGCTTTACTGAATATACGCCCGATGATCGTCATCGATCTCAAAGCCGATCTAAATTTTTGTACGGAGTGTCTGTACAACGTAAACAAGGAAACTGACAAACCATCGGACCTTGATGTCGATCGTTTTACACAACTTTACGATCAATGGCAGATGGATAAAGAAAATTTTCGCAATTGGCTGAAGAAATTCTCGCAAAATATATTCGAAATCGATGGTAGCAATAACAGGTGGGGTGTATGGACACGGGCCGATCGTTTGGTACGAGAAAAGTTTACGAATATTAGACGATACTATCGTGAATCGGATTACGATAAAGTTCATAGATTGGAGAACATGTGCGTATCGCCTTACGAATTAAAATCGTGTCAAAGTATTTACGAATCATATTGTCCCGTTTGTTTATTACTTGATAACAGCATAGTGTCTTCCGGTGGACTGATCGATCGTATCGGATTGGTACAATTTCGTGAACATTATTATTGGATATGTACGAGACACATGAACGACTTTATAAAATATCCATTTAAATATATCCGACCTTGGAACAGTGCAATTTTACCGAAAATTCGACCACGAATCGTAGATGAGACGATCGATCTGGAACACGCTTGCTGGGCAAGACGTTTGCAATTTAATGGATGCTGTTTGGTTACTTACGTCGATAGTCTCCCCAATCGAAATCTAATCTCTGGCAAAATCGATTTGGCTGTTCTATATGACGACAAGCTCTATCTGTTCTGCAGCCAACATTGTCAGGATCAGTTTATCTCTCGTTGGGTGAAGTATTGCGACGTTAAAATACATTTTCCTTACAACATAAAAGATATTAATATAACCGATCTACCGATCGTCGGTTATTTGGAACAAACGATGGCAAAACGTGTTATAGAAGCCGTCAACGAAGTTGCGGTCTTTCGTCCAAAAATTCCAGGCTTGTCGGTTGCTGCCAGCGCAGCGATTCACATGGGTGTTATATTAAAGATTCGCAACGTATCTTGTAACCTTAAAGAAATGAATATTTATGAGAAAGTTGGCGAACGTATGAAGGCTCATAAACGTATAATCGAATTGGCGACAATTAGAATGAAGGAAAAGCTCAATCCTTACCTGACGATTCCGAAACATTATTTTGAAATTGATAGGACTACTATATCGCGAATGAGCTTCATCAGATTCCGACGAACATCGCCGACACAAATTTTGGACGATCCCGAGGAGTCTTGATGACTTTTTTACATTAATCGTTGTTCCTATATATCGATGATACATCTAAGAAATGGTATATAACATTGATACATACTCTAATATACATACATTGTAAAAACTCATTGTATCGGAATATATACTGATTATCCTAATGATTAATTATAAAAAAAACAATCGATTAATTGTAACAATTATTAATCAGTATATATTTTAGTATACACGTCATCGTTAATCTGATTTCATATTGATATAACTTTTATTAAAAAAAAAAAAAAAAAGAAAAAAGAAAAAGAAACAAAAGTATGACCTTTGAAATTGTTTGTTAAGGCACGTCGTGTACCAGTACCCGACGCAAGGTACGACTATTTATGCGAATACTTCAAACCGGCCAGGTAAGCAATCGTGCAAACATTATTCGATCGTAAGCGAATCGAATGTCTCTCGAATACGTTATCGTCGTGTCGAAAAGGGAATAGAACCAGTACCATTTCTTTTCTTTTCTGTTCTTTACGTATTTACGTATACCCTTGCAAAAGGAAACGATTCGGAATAACCAACGACATTTCCATACCTACTTATTCGCCTTTATTCTCGCGACGAGACGCGAGGGGGTAGAAGGAGAAGAAACGAAAATAGGAAAGAGGGGAGGTAGGGTGCAGCACGTGTTTCGTAGCACGTGATCTGCAATGCAGATCGACCTAAATTTCTCTAAGATACGTCGGGAACACCACGGAAAAGAGTTTTCCTCGGGGTTTGTAAATTTATCTAAATCCTACGAATGCTTTTTATTTATTTCGTTCTTATCCTTTTATAATTTCCAATTGAAATCTTCGTTTGCCTTAAGTACCCGATTAATTTTCATCTCTTTGAACAGAATCGCGTTGCAATCATTTTCAACCCGAAATTCCGATCGAAACACGTGGAACAAAGGGAAAGAGAGAGAGAGAGAGAGAGAGAGAGAGAGAGAGAGAGAGAGAGAGAGAGAGAGGGAGAGAGAGAAAGATAGAGATAGAGATAGAGATAGGAAGATCGATCGAAAGGGGCGCATTTACACGGATAGTTGCGTTGATAGTCACCAACGATGGTTCAACGAGGTGCTCGTACGTACGTAGGTATATGTCGAAAACTCCCAGCTCGGCCAGTATCATCGTGCTAGCCTCTCTCTCTTCTCTCTCTCTCTCTCTCTCTCTCTCTCTCTCTCTCTCTCTATCTCTTTCTTTGAATCGTGCGGAAACCGCTGTACGTGCTGCGGTGTCCATCAACGCGGCTAACCGTCGATGAAAACGGTGTTTACCTTGTCGCGCGTCATTGTGCTTGCACAACGACTCGGTGAAATTGAAAATGCAAAGCAGTCAGGATCATGCAGAAGATTGGATAGCCAAATTTTCGATTAAAACATTACTCTCGTTGTATACGAATTTTTTTTATCCTTACTCTCTTTTTTTTTTCCCCCTTTTTCAATAAAACCAGCGTCATTCGAATCAGATAACGACAAAGAGAAAATAATTGAAAGAGCGAGGAAATAAGAAATAATTCTTTTTTTATTTTTATTTTTTTCAAAGAAATCAAAAGAAAAAAAAGAATTAGAAACTTATTCAATAATGAACGTGCGAATAAGAAACATTGAAATAAGTTCGTTGATCAAAGGAGAGAGTTATTTCAACCTCCTCCTTCTACCAACCTCCCCCATCCCATTCCATGCATACACACCGTCTTCCCTCGCGAACTTTTCGAATACGATCATCATACTTTCATTCACTATGTATCATCGTATATACTCTCATTGATGGCACGTGTCCGAGAATTCGACGATCCATGATGAAAGCCGCCTAACGCGGCGGCCTCACCACCCTTCTCGTTTGCTTTTCCCGGCGCCACTCTTCAAAGGCTAATTATTTAATGAGTCCGCTGGCATTAGCATTTAAATGTGCCTCGTTGTCACTAACCACCCTCGTTTCCATGCAACGCACGTGCATGACAGCGTACACCCTCGACCTTTAATCGGAATTCTCACTATGTCTCTTTCTATCTCCTTTCTTTCTCTTCTTTCAAATAGGGGTGGATAGAGGGTGGAGGGTGGAGGGAACGCGAACGCGTTTGAAAATATAAATCCTCATTCGAGAGAGACATTCGTACGATTCCCATAAGATAGATACATAATACAAATATATTTACAAATATAGTTACATTCATTTGTACCTTATTGTTTTACCTTAGCAAAATCCCAGCATTTTTGAACGTAGTCGATATCGCTGGTCTCGTGAAGGGTGCTGCCGAGGGGCAGGGTTTAGGAAATGCATTTCTTTCTCACATCAGTGCCTGCGACGGAATTTTTCACCTTTGCCGTGAGCATGACATTTCAATTATTATATATATAATATATATTATTTTTTTACGTATATAGTTTTTTACGAATATATATATATATATAATATATATATAATATATAATGTGTAATATATAATATATAATATATATATATTCGTGTATAATATAACGAAAAATCGATTTTGAATAATTCGATATCGAACGAATCGTTCCATTGACCAGGTGCTTTCGAGGACGACGATGTTACTCACGTAGAAGGTGACGTTAATCCTGTACGAGATTTGGAAATTATCAGCGAGGAATTGCGACTGAAGGACGTCGAATTTTTAAATGGTCATCTTGAGAAATTGGAGAAATTGGTTGTACGCGGTAACGACAAGAAATTGAAGCCCGAATACGTGAGTTTTAAACATTTCTTTTTCTTTTTCATCAAATTCGGCGGACGTAAATTAAGTGAATTCGAATGGACGAACTTCCCCCCCACACACACACACCCCACACCCCCCACCCATCCGAACAAATTTACTACTCGATTCTCGTTGATCGATTTCCAAGCAATTTTCGGCTTCCCAATTTAGCGAAACTCCAAAACTCGCGTGATCGAGCCATCGTCTAGATTGATTTCAAGTCGATTTTAACTAGTACGCTACTCCGTAGGTAATTCGACGTTGCGTGTTACGACTTGCGCCGAATCGTTAATAGTATATTTTCGTTGTTTTCTTCTTTCTCTCTCCCTCTCTCCCTCCCTTCCTCTCTCTCTCTCTCTCTCTCTCTCTCTCTCTCTCTCTCTCTCTCTCTCTCTCTATTTCGTTTCATTTTATTTTTCTTTCTCTCCTTTTCTTTTTCTCGACAGGATACACTTTTAAAAGTCAAGAGTGTTTTGGTAGACGACAAGAAGCATATCAGGTACGCCGATTGGAGCGCAAATGATGTAAGTTTACGAGTTTTTCCTTCGCGCTGTCGTAAGAAACATGCAATTTGCTCGTTCGATCGTTATAGTACGATAACAACGCAAGTTGATGATCGTCCCTAACGTTTGATTGCAGATCGACGTACTCAACAAATATCTCTTCCTCACGTCGAAACCCGTTATTTATCTGGTCAATCTTTCGGAGAAGGATTACATTCGTAAAAAGAACAAATGGTACGTTTCACGTTCTAACGTCATAAGACGAAATGAGAGGGAAAAAATGAAGAAAAAAAAAAACAAAATGAAACGAAACGAAAAGATAAGAGAGAAGTAATGCGTTTGTTTTTTCTTTTTTTCTTTGGTTCTTCTTCTTTTATCGTTGATCCTATTAAGATCACGATTATAAAGATAAACGAAGATTGTAGAAATCGATAATATTATTTTTCCACGATAAATCGACTATCCCGCGTTCTATTATACTCTCGTCGTTTCATTTTCCGGACGTTTCTATCGACGTGGACGGTGAAGCGCGTTGCAAAACACTGCGGAGAACGGAATTATTTATACGTGCGTGTCGACATGTAAACGCGTATACGTACGCACGCTCGAGGGCTCACTAACACGAACGGTATCGTCGATCTATTATTCAGCAACGATTTGCAGACGTGCATTGCGAAAATGATATCGTGGGAAAGTGCAGTTGAATAGTAAGCCTATCGCGTATACTCGTCGTTAAGTTAATGCATGACTCAGAGCCCTTATAATCTTTTATATTTCATGATGCACTTTTACGATTATATTTAAAAAAAAAAAAAAAAATATATATATATATTTAAAAAAAGAACGAATATATTTAAATGAGTTAAGATATATAAATCCTCATCGAATATTATCGATTTTCCAGGTTAGTCAAGATTAAAGAATGGGTGGATAAGAACGATCCTGGGGCCGTTTTGATACCTTTCAGCGGTGCCTTCGAAAATAAGATACTCGACATGGACGACGCAGAACGAGCAAAATACTTCGAGGAACAGAAGGTCACTTGGTAGGCATCGCGTCATTAATTGTTTTAAAATTGGTTTCCCTTCGGTCAGTACGACTTGGTTTTTACAAACGAAAGACCGTTTTTATTTCGAGGCCGAAAAATTCTTTATATTGGACCAACTTCTCGAAACGTTTAGTCGCATTTTCTTAAAATCCACGAAGAGAGAGAGAGAGAGAGAGAGAGAGAGAGACAGACAGAGAGAAAAAGAAAGGTCCATGGAATAACAGGCGTTCCCACATTTAAGTATGCAACGAGTTATCTTCTAACCGTACTAATAACGGCTGAGGACGACTCTTGGAACGTCTAGACTAGTTCTCTCTATCTTTTTTTCTTTCTAACACGGAGGGAAACTAATAAAAACTACGGTCGTTTCGATGAGAAGAATGGAGAGAAAGAATAAGAGAGAGAGAGGGAGACCGCATTATATTTTTACGAACGGCTATTCAAATTCTTACAAAATTGCATAAAAACTGGCCGCCCTCGCGCGCGTACCAGTAGAGGGTATAATCTGTGGTGAAAGAGGGCCGAGAGGTAGAACGGCTGAGTTGGCTAGTGGGTCAATCGTACCCGGAGGGTGTTCAATGCACGTGCGCCATGTTCAAACGAGTTTACACGAGGCTACGACATTGCATTTACTATCCTTTACAAACGGAAAGTACATTCGAAGTAGGTGTGTAGCTTTTGCTCGGTTGCATACGTGACCGTACGTTTTCATTATATTTTTTTTTTCTTTTCTTTCTTTCTTCCTTCCTTTCTTCCTTTCGATTCACAATGTTGAGTGACGTACGAAGAAAAGTGAATGCGTTGAGAGAACGAAAGAGAGAGAGAGAGAAAGAGATAGAAGAACAATTTCTTCGTAATGACTCATAACTTTAAAATATAAGTTATCTCAATTATAATAAAATTATCATTTTATTTGTTGTAAGACAATTCGTTTCAAAATTATAAGATATTATCGGAAGTATCTTCCTTCGACGAATCTATAGAAGAATCAAATGGACGAAGATGAGGAATCAACGTTTGCCCCGTAATCAAAAGAAAATAGAGTAGACGTGATTTTATTTCGTAGTCAAAGATAGAACAACAACCGTCCTCCTCCTCTTCGTCGTCGTCGTCGTCGTCGTTGTCGTCGTCGTCGTCGTCGTCGTCGTCGTCGTCGTCGTCATCGTCGTCGGCGGCGGCAAAGTAGGTCTCTCAGAGAGTCAGAATGATAAAATTACCGCATTAAGTCGTTCGGCTTTATGCGTATTCCTTGAAGTCTCGAGAAGTTGCGTCGGGGCCCACCAAGTGGGAGAGCTCATCCGAACGTACCCTGTCATTAGACGATATTTGGCCCGAGACAATCATATTCCGTGGTCCAACGTTTTGAACGTCCCTCCTTTTGAACGGGGAATTCATCGTTTTGCAATCCGCAAAACAGAAAGGGAGTCGTCCTTTGTACGTACCGCTCTATCGATTCGGAGCTTTTAATCGATCCAATACGAGTGATTCTCGATCGTATTCTTTAATTCTCTACCCTCTCATCGAAATATAATAATAATAACGATCATAGAAATTCGTCTAACATTATTTTATTTTTCTTCTCTCTCTTTCTTTTACTTATTTTTTATCTTTATTTTTATTTTTCTCTTTTTTTATTTTTCTCTTTCACAGTGCCCTAGACAAGATCATCGTTCAGGGTTACAAAGCATTGCAATTACAGTACTTCTTTACTGCCGGTCATGACGAAGTTAAAGCGTGGACTATTCAGGTAGCTTCGTAACTATACTATTTGTACAACGTATGTAAGACGATTCACTCGGCTTCCTTCGTCAACTTTTATTCTTTTATTATATAGAAAGGTACAAAGGCGCCCCAAGCCGGTGGAAAAATTCACACTGACTTCGAGAAAGGTTTTATAATGGCAGAAGTTATGAAGTTCGAAGATTTTAAAAATGAAGGCTCGGAGGCCGCAGTAAAGGTATTAATTTAACTATAAATTTCCATGTTTATCGACATACGTTGTTATTAATCGTTTTACAAATTTTATTTATCTAAAGCTTATAAAATAATTTCTAACTACCATCTTGATCTAATCGTACATACATACATACATACATACATACATACATACATACATACATATATATATATATATATATATATATATATATATATATATACTACATACACACACACGCATTACGTTCTTTTTCTCTTGCTCAATAGGCTGCTGGAAAGTACAGGCAGCAGGGCCGTAATTACGTCGTCGAGGATGGCGACATAATCTTTTTCAAATACAACGCCGGTGCTGGACTGAAGGACGCAAAGAAGAAGTGATGGCACGCGTTCCTCATGTTGTTGCTCGTCCTTTTGTACACCAACATGATACTGCTCTCCTGTTGCATGCATCAACCTCATGACAATCATTCTCATCCGCTTACCCGTGCCCCCTGATTTCGTTGTATTTTACTTTTTTTTTTTTTTCCTTTTTTTTTACATTTATCTTCAAAGGTACTATCGACGAAAAGAAACGTCATGCGAAAGTGACTATTTTTTTGTTTTTGTTTTTATAAGTCGTCCATCAAATTTTCACCATACAAAAGATTGTCGTTTCTTTTGACGTTCTTATAAAAAATGAAATGAAGTTGAAAATGACAAAAGAGTATCGTTGTCGTTGATATTGGCATCTTTTTTTTTTTTTTTTTTTAATCGAGTATGTGATTTTTTTTCTACAACATACAACGATTCTATCCGTAAGAGGAATTAAACTTTTATAGTTTCTGTCTCTGTAAATAAATAGCATCGTCGTCTCTTTGTATGGACGCGCCATGTGCTTATGTTGGAAGGGCTTGTGTGACGTTGGTTGTATCTTTCTCTCTCTCTCTCTCAAAGATATAACATTTCAAAGAGGTAAAATAATTTTTGTACAAGTTGTTTCTCGAAGGAGATGATTGTAAATGCGAAAGAAAATTAATGTTTGGTAAGGAAGAACTATTTTAAGAAAACAAAAGAAAAGAAAAAAGCTCGCATAAATCTAAGCATTTCTTGACTAAATAATTCGCTGTATTTATTCTACAAATGTTCAATAAATCAACGTAGAAAAATGATATGAAAGGCGAGAAAAACAATTTTAATGTATGCATATATTCAAATTATTGTATACGTTTTGAAAACATATTATCCGCGTGGGTCGAAATTAAATTCTATATCGTTACTGTTCGCTGCTATTCAAATGCATGGATGCATAGAAGCACAGTGTCGAAGGATTGATTAACTTAATATCTAAGTATATCGGTAACTGATATGATACAAGATGGCGTTGGACGTACCAACAGGCGTTCAAAATCAAAGGATAATGCACCATACGAATACGATAATATTTTTTTTTGTCCTATTTATCCTGTGTGAAATAACGTATACATATTCGACTACTTCATTTCTTTGGCATTTCGTACGAAGGATTGAATATTTTATCGCGTTAATTGGAAGATGAAAATTAATTCGCATGATCCAAAAACCAAAGCAATTATTATTATCCTCGATAATCTTTAATTCGATTATCAGCCGTTATCGGACGTTTTGTTAAGTAATCGAAATTTCAACCACTTGTAAAATTCTACCTCATCCGCCATTACTTCCTCCGCTAATACCCTCTTCGCTCGAGCTTTAAGATTTATCGAACGTTTCGATGGATAATTACCATTCGGTCCTACAAAACAAATTTGTACGATAATCCTCGCATTATCATAAATTTAAACGTTGTAATGTAAAAAAGAAGAAAGAGACAAAACGAAACAAAAAGTAAGAAAAAAGAAACAAGATACTTACGCAACTTATTATATATGCGAAGGGAACCGGTGAAAAAGTACGGAAATTCCTTCTGGAGAACGTTTAATGTTTCTTCCATGTAATCGAGAAGACCGACCACTGGATACCATCGAACAACATTTGCCTTGGCTCGTTGTAACGCCCATTTGTTATTTCTTTTCCTTATGGATAAAAAAAAAATATATATATATATATATGTATGTGTATATAAAAAATAGATCACAGACGCGCGCGCGCACATTGATATTCGATCAAAATATTTTGTCATTATATAAAGAAAATTGATCGCTATAATTATTCTTTAAAACGTGACATCTTTTCATGCAGAAAAGACGTGTCTCCGTTGACATTACAAAAGACAACAAGCTCGATTTCTCTAAAGACCATAACGCAAGTTTCTATTTATGGTATTCAGGAGCAGTTCATTGATCTTGATTCCTCGCTATAGTCATCCTCTTACGCAACCTTTACCAAGAGAACGTAGAGTAACTTTACGTAATCCCCTGGCCGACTCGAGAGATTATACCGAGTAATAATGATGAGACAGACGAAAAAATATTACTAAGAAGGTATTCCCTCTGTAATCTCATTCATGCGATCGTTCAATCGCATCAACTGTCGAAAGTTAAGTTACGAGGTATGTATCCATTTTGATTCGTGAAACATCTTCGATCATCCTCGCGAAACTGGTTATTCCACTCGCCTCATTGGATATCTATCTACGTCAACGTTGATATACGTACGAGCAACGAGGATCCTGTCCACAAAAATGAGAGATCGTTCCGCGATAAAGAACGGCCGCCGCTTTGCCTTTTCTATATCTGTTTAAGATCAAATGAAAATGAAAATGAGAAAGAAAGAAAGGGGAAAAAGAAGAAAAAAATAAACAAATAATTTTCTTTAGAATCGATTGAGAAAGGAAGGGATCATTAATTGAGGAAAACGTTTAATTAATTGGGGAAAACAAATTTGATCTTACCTGTGCAAAGTACGTGGATCCAAGGGATCCCTTGCTAAGGCTAAGAAAGTTGGTGCCTGACGACCAAATTCCGAAAAATTCAAAAACCTTATGTCGCCATCGAAACTCAATGGTATTGCCTCTTGCCTAATAATACTTGTTATCTCTTCCACGAGTAGTTCCTGTCGATCCAAAAGAAGAAAAAAAAGAAAGAAAAAAGATTCTTTCATGATTAACTACGTTGGCTAATTTTATCTCTTACTTACGTAAGTCGATCTTGCGAGATAATAAATAAAAAATAAAAAAACAATGCAAACTGTAAAACCAAAATCCAAAGAGTACATTGAAAAAATGTGATTGGAATGATCATTGAAATCACTTTTTCAATTACAAATTCTTCGCAAATACGTGTGTATCTCATAGCTCGTGAAATATCAGCCGGATATGAATTGCATGCTTATAAGTATATGGCGTTTTTTTTCACGAATGTGCGATAGTGCTTGTTAAATGGACGAAAGTGCTATACTTTTGGTTACGAAAGCAAAGATACTTGTCTTACTTGTTGAACGGATGAAAGGATCAACGACCGGTTTTTTCCGGATCTTTGTGCAATCCGATCAAACAAAACTGATACATTCACATGTGCTCTTTTGAAAGATCGTCGGGAATATAAACATGTACTTACACGCATACGTACAAGAGACTTTTTTATCCGATGTTTAACAATTATTTACAAATATTTGCAATATTGAAACGCGAAATGTATTCATTCGAGAGGCGTTCAAGCGTTTTCCATTTATGAGAAACAACCTCGAGTGGCTCTCACAAAGATGAAACGCATTGCGAAGTGCTTACATTTCTTGTTCTCCTTCGGTCGGCTATTTTCTTTATCGGTGATTCGTAATTTATACTTGTTTTTAATTTTTCTTTTTTTTTCTTTTTTCTTTTTTGATCGATCCCGTAGTTGTTTCAATAATTCTAAGAAATTTATAATACTAAGAAAATGTATACATATAACGCTAAGAAAATGTTTAGATATAATTCTGAGAAAACGTGTTACTTTGTGTTTTTATATTGAAACACTGTCGTAGATATTATTCTCCCTTCCTTTTTCTCTCTCTTTCTCTCTCTCTCTCTATGTTTTTTCTTAGCTTCGTAAGCACGTATTCGTGTAGTTAATTTTATTTTGTTTAAGTCATTAGTCGTAGCCAGGCCGTAGCAGAGAGAACATCTTGCGAGAAGAAATCTTAGCTTTAAATTCGTTTCCCTTCGACTTGATTTATATAAACTCGTTTTATTGATTTTAGTCTTATTAATATATATATATATATATATATATATATATATATAATTTATATATATATATATATATATATATATATATATATATATACATATAATTAATTAAGACTGATGTTAATAGAATATATCAATCTTCCGAAATAGAATATCCAACAAAGCGTTAATAGAAAATATTTAATAGAAAATAGTTAATTGAAAAAAAAAGTTAATTGAAATATCTAATTTTTATTCTGTATTTGTAATTTGTTTACACAGAGAGTATATATACATATGTACATATACGTAAACGTGTAACGCTCGTATAATGAATTAAATGGGAATAAGTATATTAAATAAAATGTTAATTAAATGTAGAAATATAGAAAAAAGAAAGAAGAAACATTTGAAGAGATTATTATTGAGATTTACCTGCTGCAACGTCGTCAAAAGTCCAGAATCGCCAGGCGGCAAACGAATATGTTTAAAGGCATTGTAACCTTGCAAACGTTGCAGGATCAGCACCAATAGTTCAGCACCAGCACCGGGTACACGTGTCAGCATGAGTACGTGCTTATTCATCTCGGGCAAATTTCCACGACCGCCCAATTCAGCCAGGGAGGGCGTGACGTATCGATATGTCTGTTTAACAATCGTACGATGATTTATTAAAGAGCTCCAGGCACACCTGTTGGATTTGATTAGAATGATGTGACTCCATAAAAATGGGGATAAAAAAAAAGAATTAAAATATCTCTTTTCGTACAAGTCGCTTATTTCTTTTTCTCTTTCATTCTTTTTTTGTTTTATCCGAAAACTTCAAAATCGAAAAAATTTTAATATTCATTATCAGTTTAAAACGATAATTATATTCGAGAGAATTTTTGATGGCTGATGCATGTTTCCGCTTTTAAACCGGTTTACTTGTAAACATTCCTATTCGATGAGAATGAGAGAGAGAGAGAGAGAGAGAAAGTATATAGTTCGATCTGATTCATTCGGTAAACACGTCCGGTGTATGGATAAGTTGTTAAAAATGCAGACATTATTTTGAAGAGAAAGATAAGAGAAGGATGTATAAAAGAGAGAGAGAGAGAAAAAAAAAGAAAGAAAGAAGAAGAAGAAAAAGTAGCCTTGTAGCTCGAGAGATCTGCACCTTCGAAACGTGAGAAAGAAACGTATAACGCGTGAGAAGATCGCCTCGACGCGATTGCATCCGATGTTGATGCACTTTCACTGAAGGAGACACGTTCCTCCGTTATATCGGAGCCGTGTAAGATAATCGTGACTTCTTCAAAATGACATCGGCTCGTTGTCATTGCGTGATACGTGCATATATTTTTAAAAATATTTAGCTTGGAATTATTTAAAAATATTTAATAAATTTTCAAGGTATCAAAATGATTAATAATAAAAGCGTTCTTTATCCGATCACCTTGTTAATATTGTGTCCGTAATTTTCGACGAGACGTGCATCGTCCTCTCTGTCGTAATCGCGAGGTTCGATCTTTAAATCGGTAGAAGAGTTGAGCGTGACCGTACTTGACCTTGAATTTAGAAGGACGAACACGAGAGCAACACCAACGAAAAGGCCAGGAAGAAGACCACGATGGACGCGCATCGCGATCAACGAATCATACGATTTTACGACACCCTGACGTTTATATTAAGGAGAGAGAAAAAAAAAGAAAAGAAAAAAAAAATGATCGCCCTATGACTCTCCTCGGGCTCTTATTTCGATCATCCGTGTTTCTGTGTACGTCCACCGAGTAACTGAAGAGAGAATGTCAGTGGGTCAGAGACTTCGCATTGGCTGATCCCCACGTCTTCGGTATAGGAGAGTCCCAAGGGTTCCCCACCAGTCTTTCCTTCGAATCGTAAAAACTGATTTGAGATTCGAATAAAGGATAAAATAGTCAGACTTATAGTCGTGATAAATGATTTTAATATTTCAATGTCAAACGAACCGTCCTTGGATCTCAATCACCATCTCTTCACACTAAGTAAACTTTGAAATCTTCTTTAAAGGATTTTTTCTATTGAATACCCTTTCACTGACTAATATTAACTCTTTATATATACGCATATGTGTATATATATATATATATTATGTGTGTATATATATGTGTGTGTGTATATGTATGTATATATAAGAGAAAAACGACAATTATCGATTGTGTAAACAAAGTTCATTTTGATACATAAAAATTTATCAAAGTAGTTGGATAGAAAATGAAACCAAGAAAAATTTGATTAGAATAAAGAACGTTAATATATATATATATACGATTGAGAAAGTCATATTAACCGATACGATTGAAAATGTGTACGGTGAAAGTTATGACGAATGATATGATTTCTACGACGTGCTTATGTATGTACATACACGTAGGTATGTACTTATAGAATAATCGTATGTGCCATCTGATCTATTTATTTATTTATTTCTTTATAATCTTTCGAGGGACGAAATTAAGGA
This sequence comes from Dolichovespula saxonica, assembly GCA_911387935.1. Taxonomy (NCBI): domain Eukaryota; kingdom Metazoa; phylum Arthropoda; class Insecta; order Hymenoptera; family Vespidae; genus Dolichovespula; species Dolichovespula saxonica. Next base: position 6,068,330 of record OU426998.1, on the reverse strand, counting down.
TTAACATTAATTCGAACAGATCTCATTAGATTCGTTTTATAAAACGGTATGCACTATAGTCGTTTAGCATATAACGTATTTATAAACCCTGTAATGTTAGAGGAAAGTAACGCAATCTATCACGCAACTATTATTAACGAGCGTTCGACGTTTATTATTAAAATTAAAACGTTATAATATCGATTGCATCATTCTCGTTATTTAATCGAGATTCTATACTTCCTACATATTCGATATATTACTTCGTTCTTACAGATTTAAATCGATAAAATATTCTACGTATATTTATTGAAAACGAAATGGTATCGATGTTCTTAATTCTCGAAGCAGTACGTTGGCCTTACGTACGTATATAAAATATACTTTATAACTCGTGATAGCTACAACGATCGATTAGCAAGCAACACTATCGTACGGTTTCTAAAGGTAACTTCTGGAACTTTCGTGTAGAAGAATTGCGGATAAGAGTATACCCCGCGCGACTTTTGAAAACGTGAAGGTCTGTGATTGGTCGATTGTTCAGCCGGCCGGCATGGTGGCGCCAGCGATCCACGTGGTATACTTCGTATATGTGTATGTGTGCTTCGGGATTCTTCCATCATCAAGTTTATTTGTAAACACGCGCATCAATGCGCATCGCCTCGTAAGATGGACGCGTACGAGTCACGTAAAAGAGATTGGGAAGATTTGGACGTTACAAAGGAAGAGTTAAAAAATCTAACGGAGTGCTTGAAGAAGGAGGAATTTCGTAAATTACTTATCGAGTACGCGGAGGAGGTGACCGATCCGGAAAATCGTAAGATTTATGAAAAGGAGATCGCTCAATTGGAGAAGGAACGGGGCGTCGACGTCACGTTCGTTAACCCCCAGCCTGGTTACGTCATAAAAACTAGTGTCAACGGGGAGAGGAAATGTTTTTTGAATATCAGTAAAAGTGACATTGTCGCACGACCTACGAGTCATCCTTCCTACGAGGATGGCCATCGTGGTTTACAATGGTCGATTCCTTATACCCTGATACCTCCTCGCGATGACCTTGATAAAAAGAACATTCGTTGCCTGGTCTTCGATGTTGTATTTCATCCCGACACGATTTACCTCGCATCGAAGAATGCCAGATTTCGTGACATCGTTAATAACACCGCGATAGATGGTATAGAGAGTAATTTTAAGGTTAGTATTTCCATGATTTTTTCAATGTATTTTTATTCGGTTTGTTAGTTGTTATTCATCGTTTTTAGGTGAAGCTCGATAGGAAGAATCTTAAATTTCCTAAAATGAACTTCAAGGGTGTCTCTCATCCTAGCGTTATTAGGAAACAGTCAAAAGAATCGCCCAAAGAGTCATTAGATATGGATCCAGAAATTTATCAGAAACTAATGTCCAGTTACGATGAAAGTCGCGAGCAACAGTTCAAATACAGAGAGGAGAAGCCAAAGCGCGCGCCACCAGAAACGATCTATTACAAGAATAATAAGTCTAAATTAGGAACTGAGACCGAGGAATATGTCACTCCAAAATTCATGATAAAACATCAAACAGATATTGACATGGAAGATTTTGTTGACAGTAGAGATGCGAAGATGTACGCGACTATTCCTAAAAAATTAGTTATCATTATAGATTTGCCTTTGTTGGGTAAAGCAACGGATGCCGTGCTAGACATCCAAGAGCGCTCTCTTTACTTGAAGAGCGAAAAACCTGCCAAATATTTCTTACAATTACCCCTTCCGTATAGCGTCGATGGAGATCACGGTAATGCCAAGTTTGATCCTAAATATAAAAAATTAACAGTAGTATTACCGGTCATTCGTAAATCAGTGATGTTAGAAGAGATGCCGAAAGAAGATAGTGATGTGGATTGTGATAGCAATAGCTTTGTACCTGTCGTATCCAACGAATTAAGTGAAAATTTATTTACCGCGGAGTCAACTATGAGTGATTCCCTTTCAAATTTAGTGCTAGAAGAAAAAACTATTCCGATGGATTCAACAAATGCCAGTGAAACTCCGGATGACAATGTGTTGCGGACTACTACCGATTCATTAGAAACTACAGTGCCCTTTATGAATGCTGATATAAAATATACACTGCCATCATTTGCCTGTAATATGTATGACAATCAAATAGCTTTTACGGTCAATGTTAAAAATGTTGATCCAAATTCCATACAACATAGAATCTTAGAAAATAACGTAGGAATACATATTTTACTAGCATCGGTCGGTGCAGGATTTTTCCCACAGCATTATTCCTTATGTTTTAAGATAGAAGAAGGTTCTATAGAACAAGATTCGCTTGTCATTGAACCATGGGATAATAATCTTGTATTTAGTATTAAGTTAAATGATTCTGATAATGTATCTTATTATTTTGTTGGCGCGAACGAAGAATTCATGGAAAGGAAAGAATTGTCAGGCGCCTTGTCATTCAAAAATAGATTAAAGGAGCTAATGGTAAGACAATTAAATATCGTTATATTACGTGTACATTTGGAATGATTCAATGAACATATAACTCCTAGGATACAGAGGAGAAAGATTCTGAGGTACCGGTAGAAGTCGATGTTCGAAAAGAGGATAGATCTGTCATCATAAATATACGCTCGAATCAGTTGGATTCTGATGACGAGCATGAAGAAGACGAACAGCATAATGTGAGTCAAAATAGAAAAGGTATAATAAAGTCAAGATCGATTTCGGAAAGTAGCGGAGACGAATTACCAAGTAGTGGTGGTAGTATGTCGAAAGGGATATTAAAGTCGCATCGTACTCATGATTTTTCACGTTCTGTGTCTGAATCGAGTGCAGACGAAAATGGTGTAGCTATTTCTTCTGCAGATTTTTCATGCAGTTCAATTCACGACCCACAATCGGAGTCGGAGTGCTGTAGTCTGAAAAAGACTGTACGATTTAACAACGTTGTATCTCGACAATTATTCAGGTAATGTCACATTTTCAGGGAAAGCTCGTTAAAGACGAATTTATAAGGACATGGCAAATAATGAAATATAATTCTGCAGATCTAACTCTAGCATTCTTGGCCAACGAAAGAAGAATCAACGTAAATTGCGAAACAAGAAGCGCGCTCACGAGCGCAAATTAAGCGAGAGCGAAAATTCTGAAACGGAAGAACGTGATAAGTATAAAATTACTCCGAAAGCGACATCAGAAACAGAAATATCTGAAAATGTGAAATCCATTCTCAGTCGTGAAAAACATTCGGGTAAACAGAAATCGACTTATATTAAAATTAAGAAATTAAAAAAGTCTAAAAAAATACTTTCGGAAAAACGTAAAAGTAGTATCGAAGAGGAAAGTACAGAAGACACGATCGAAACAAAGGTTAAAATTTCGGATCAAGCTGAATTCAAAAATGACTTAATATTCGATCTTGATATATAGGTCACACATAAACTCACATATTAAAAAAAAAAAATACACACACGCATCGAGAAAAAGAGAGAGAAAGGTGAGGTAACGTGTGATAAATTTCCACTGTTAAGCGATTGATAGAAATACGTTGTTCGTAATGTAACGATTGCAACAGCAATCAATTCGTCACTGAATGTTTTTTAAAAATGTTTCCAAAAATCCACATTAAATGTGATAAAATTTTTTAATATTCTAAGTCTAAAGAAGTATTATAATAAAAACAATGATTGCGTGAAAATTATTAAGAAATATCTGGTCTGATGTAGACTTTAAAGACTAGTACTATACCAGTACTTTAAAGTCTAAGATTGCTATTGAAACGCGATAATATGTGATTGAAAAGATTTTGTTATAATTATATTTTATTATATATTTCATCTTATGCTTTGTTTTACTGAAAGATAAGCATATGTTTTTTTAGAATTATCTTCTGTATAAGATACATGAAGAAAGTTTCTCTGTGTCATTATCTATTATTTAATTATGTATTCCTTGCGCACGTAATTTAAAAAGTACACTTTATACAAGTAAACGTGTATGTTTTAAAGAGAATCTCTAGAAGGATATAGATGTGAACATTTTATCTCTACGTCTTATTTTTAGGCGATTATATAATACAACTGCTCTTCGCAATTTCGATAAAAGAAAAATTTATTATATACGTGATTTTTAAAATATTTCAATTCGATCGACCGATGAATTTTTATATCTCAAATAACTCTGAGACAACTTGATTCTCCTGATCTATTTTTATTGGTAGTTGTATTATATAATGTTTTTAAAACTAAATAAAAAAAAAGAACACAAAGAAAAAATCATGCAGGTGAAATTATAAACAAAGGAGCGTAAAACCAAAAGTCACATTATGTAGTATGAAATTTCAAAATCACCAATTCTTATCACGTAGCTCTTATACAGATTTATATGCCGATATCATATATTTTATACACATTAGAAGAAAGATGAAATAAACTAGGACAATTAATCCTAGTACTTCGATCACATATCTTTAGCTATGTTACGTATAAACTCACAAGAAAAGGCTGCTTGCTCAAAGAGCAAAGCAGGATAATATGCAGTTATTTAAAATTATTTCCGTTGCTTATGCAACTGGCACACATAAAAATATTAAAATACAACCTATGGTATTTAATCGATTATTCCTGTATTAATATCGTTTAGTTGTAGAAAAAGACAGTAAAAAAATTAAAAAAAAAAAAAAAAAAAAAAAAAAAAAAAAAAAACGAAAAACTTAAGAACGATTTAATTTATTTGTCTTTATTATATATATTGATACGTAATTGACATCAAAGCAAAATTATATCAAAAATGCTTTTATTATATATTTTTTTTTTTTTTATATATCAATTATTTGGCGGTTTTATCATACGACTTGTAGGCGGTGGAATCTTATCAAAGCCGGCATTGTCAAAGACTGGTAGTAAATCTCTAACTCTTTGGCCAGGATAGATCGATGCAAGTTCATTCCATCTAAAATGAATGGATATTTAGAAAATATTAAATATGATACCATTGCACGTATTTAGATAATTGCTGGTCCATTAACCTGTTGCTTTTATATTTGACAAGTGATTGCGATGAAGTAAATGGCGTATCAGTAGGGAAATAAGTCGCTCCATAAAAATCTAATCCTTGACTAAGCAATACGGTAGTTTCTTCCAAACTAGCAAGGGTAACTCTTATAACAGGCGGTCCTGTGTATATCGTTGCCGGCTCGTTTACGTTTTGCGCTTCATTTTTTAATCTATCATTGATGGCTTTTACTAAATCGTAGATAAAAAATTTTTAAACTCGAAAATAACGTAACAATCTTTCCTACGAACGATAAAGCAGATTTCCTTTTAAACTTACAAACGGTTCCGGTGCCTAAAGGTACCCTCGTTACTTCTACTATGGAACGATATTTAAATAAAGCATGTCTTATATCGTCTTCTGGTAATTCCTCTGGTACATCTAAAACGTATACGGTAAACGTCTTCGCTGGTCTACATGGTATCGCAATCTACAGTAAAAATTATTATCAGTTATAAGAAATGATCTTACATACGGTATAATCTTTTTAAAGTTTTACCTTCTTGTAAAAACGTGCACCAGTTACTTTGTGGAAACCTTTCTTGTACACTGCATGATAATCGTCGGTGTTGCTAAATTTAAAAAGTATTCCAGTTGCTGTTTTTGTTAAAGAAAATGCTCCGCTGAAACGTTTTTTAATATATATGAGATTTTAATTTTTCGTTAAAGTCTCATACGTTATTTTTTTCATTTATTTTTTTTGAATATGACGCTTTTAAAAATCGCAATAAACGAGCATCTTTTATTTTCATAAACGCGCGAAACCAACGCGTCGACATTAATGATTCGACGTGTTTAAAATATTTGATCGAAGAAACGAAACGATCCGCCGCTCGTGTGACAAAAAGAAAAAAATACGTACAAAAAGAATTAATACCGTATCTAATATTGTCAAAGAGTAAAAAATGTTTTCTTTTGTCGTAATCATTATTTTCGTTCTTACCGAAAGTTCATTTTTTCGCAAATGGCCGCCGCTTTTTCTATATTGAAGTCATGGCTAGGTGTTAAAAGGAATGCGCCCTTCGTGATGAAATCATTGTCGCTTATCTCCGAATCGGTTTCGCGTGTTTGCCAATCATCGGTAATATGCCGACTATCTTGATTAAGTCTTAGAAGAGAACTACTTTTAGATGTTGACATCTCTCTTTTGTAAGTAATACTACGGCTCGCTTACTTTTGCAACATCTTTTATAGGCAAGATCATAGAGTAACATGGGTTTGTCTAGTCTTTAGGATGGATTGAACGTCGTAATAAGTTACGCGAGATCGCCTTCTTGACTGAAACACAATCGAGCAGAAAAGTCATGGTGGTAAACGTCGTTTCAATGCGACATAATACTCATCGCTTTACATTTCCTTATATAGGGTGAAAAATTAACTTTTGCCATTTTTTAAATTTCCTTTTTATTACGAATTTTGTCGAATAACTTTTTTCTAAAATTAATATTACTTATTTGAAATATAAAACTCTCACGGGATGTATTGTGATATTATTCACTTGTTATTCATTAAAATATTAATAATGAAACACATTTTTTTGATGGATTTTCTTTTTGACAGGCTCCGTTCGAAATGATCTTACGGTAATTCGTAAGTTTTCGGAAGTACTACGTCGGTCAAGAAGTTCCCTCGTTTATCGTAAATATTGATCATTAATAGTACGGGTATTTTATTTGAAGGATTATTCGATATAACTTTAGAAATAAGACGTTAACGAAGATAAAAAAATTTCGCCCTACCCTATATACATACATTGACAGGAATACAACACTCTTTGTCTTTGTCTCTTACGATCTACTCGAAGAGACGGATTAATAGGGCTTGCCTCGGAAATTTATCGTGGGCGTTGTCATCTATTGTTATTACTATGTGCATATTCGATTGACAGTGTGTAAATCATTATAGAATGTATATGTATATACGCATACTACATTATTACAGCGTAATTGCTTATTATCTGTTAAACAAACTTCCGTTCTCTCTCTTTCTCTCTCTCTCGTTCTTTCGGATTTAGAAGAGATCACGTGATAAAATAAAGTTACTCCTGTATTTCAAAAGAGTCGTACTCGTAATGATCCGGTTATAATTTTCGAGTATACGTAACAACTTTGTATTATTTATTATCGAACTTTCGTAAAACATACAAGAAGATTTATTATCTATTTTATATCAACGCGAGATGTATCATTCGGGTTTTCATTATTTATATTTTTTTTCGTGTATTCCTTTTCACTTTCTGTTATTCGCGGGCTTTTTCTTTAAGCTATAATTGGCTATAATTCGTATGTGTTTCTTATATACCCTTCAATTCCTACAATAATTTTTACAGTTATTTATTGTTATTTTACTCGTGAAAAAAGAAAATAGTCTAAGCTTATCATTACAGTGCTATGTAAGTAGTGAAAAAAATGTAGATAAAAGTGAGGTTACCAAGCCAATAACTTCATAAATATCTTTACCGATTGTTGGTTATGTTGTGTTGTATGTGTAATCATAATTATGTATTACTTATTCCAACAGAAAATTTTTCAAAATGATCTTGATCGTATAAATTTTATTCTATTGTTTATTTATTCATCTATTTTATGTGATTACATAGAAATGATTAAGATTTTTTTTTAAATTGATGTAGCTTATTTATCACTGTTTCATTGCTTGTAGAAAATACTTCAGAACTTTTAAATATTTCTGCATTGTATTGTTCTTGTATATTTGATTCATTTAAATGTCAAATAAAGATATTATGTTTGCCGCAAAACAAAATCTCAAAACAACGCTATTGCATGGACCAGCAGAATTAAGCAAGACATTCTTATACGAGGTATGTAAATCATATTATATGATGTTAATAAATAAAAAATATATAAATAAGAGAATGGGGAATATATAGTTTAATGTATAGATATAGATATTCTTTTGACAATCTATGAACATTACATATATCATATATTTCAGTATAAGTAAAGATATTTTTTTTCATCGAATACTACAAGTTTATTTTGTACTCTTAAGTTATGCGAAGCATAGTATTTCAATTATATCATTTAACAGGCAGCCATTTATTGGGCAGAAGAAGGTCGTCGTGTTTTTTATATTACACCAATACCTTTACAACAAATCCCTTCTGCTTGCCATGAAAGTAATCCTTCGACATACTTCACTTATAAACTGATTACATTTATGTAAGTTTATTTTATTTTTATTTTTTTTTTTTTTTTTATTTCAATTAAAGCATATAACAATAAAAATTTGTTTGAAGTGACAATATAAGTGATATATATATACAAGATATATACACATGAAAATTTCTTTTTCCAAATTACATATAACTACAAATAACTTTTTCCAAAAAAAAAAATATATATATATATATTTTATTTGATATAATTATAATTAATTATGTAAAAATATGAAATTTTTCGACGGATAAATTTGTATAGGTATCTATCGGATTATAAATCCTTGGTAACACAGCTAGCAGAATTACACACGTTCGTTTCGTTACCCACTATAGTTTTGTTAGACGACATAGATCATTACATTAAAGATGACGCAACAGAAAGACAAGACTATTGTCAAGAAAAAACAAAGATGCGTATAGCCAGAGCATGCAGCGTGATCTTCGATGCGATAAATTCGTGCTCACGAATTTCTAATACTATTGTAAGCGCGATTCTATTCACTCGCGTACAATGAATTTCACCGAAGTTCACTATTAGTTCATTTATCTTCTTAGGTACACGCGTGCGTGTGGTCTTCGTTGATTTTAAGAAAAACCAATATGGATATCACGATATATTTTCGTAACATCTGGAAAGTATCGGAAGACGAGGGGAATAGAATAATTTCGTTAAAAAAAATTGGCCGTGAAACGCATATGCCCGAAGGTTATCCATCCTTCGAATATTACAAATTTCAAGATGGTACGCGAATTTTAAAAAATGTTTACCGTGAATTCCTTGATTAAACAATCGTAAGTTTATTTTCTTATTTATACAGATCACACACACATATATATATACATACCTACATATATGTATATATGTATATATATATATATATATATATATATATATATATATATAATCTTTAATATAAATTCATATAATATTACATATTTACTTCTCATACTCTTAAACGAAAACACATTGAATTAAAAGATGCAAGAACACGTTGGAAGGTCAAATTCATTGGAAAATCATTCGTCACTCATTTCCAATTGGCAAGCAGAATTGGCAGCTGGTAAAAGAGAGGTAATTGGATCGGTGTGTCGAACGGTACGAAGAACGAGCTTAGAGGCAGGCATGCAGGCAGGCATGCAGGCAAGCAGACTGGCGGGCAGACAGGACAGGACAGGCCAGAGCAGGCCGGGCCAAGCAGGCAGACAAGCAGGCAAGCAAGCAAGCAGGCAGGCAAGCAACCAAGCAAGCAAGTTAAGCAGGCAGGCAGGCAGGCAAGCACAGGAAAATAGCCGTCGCTGTTGAAAGCCGGGACAGGTTACTCCGGCAGTAAGCAAGTGGCAAGTGTTAGTCGCCCGACAGCACTTGCCACGAATAGGCATGCGATGGTCCCGTTAAGTACCGATCTTACGCTTACTTGTCGTCACATCGTATCAAATCTCGAGCAGTGAATCATTTCCGAGTTTTAAAAAGTGACAAAGTTTATATACGGATAGAAATATTTTCTCGTTGAAAAATCGTTAAATTATATTTTTCGTATAACGTAGGAACAGAGGAAAAAGAGAGAGAGAGAGAGAGAGAGAGATAGAAAGAGAGGGAGTGTCTGTCTGTTAGTTATTCGCGTGTCTCAGTGATAGACAAAATAATGAATAAGAGGATAGCATATGTCTGCAGGAGTACAGGAACGAGTGAATGCATTTGAGCGTGTGCGTGCACGTGTGTGTTCGTCGGAATAGTGTTTCTGATCCTGATCGACCTCGAAGACGCGCGATCATCTGCCTTCGAGGACACGATGCCGCTGATGCTGACGATTCGCCTCGCCGTACTTTTGATCTTCCTTCAACATTATGCCGCCGCTAATTATGTCGTCGCCAAGGTATTCAGATTTTCTTTTCTTTTTTTTTTCTTTTTTTTTTATATTAATTTTATCATTATCGTAGATATTTGACGATAATACTTTTTTTGAAAGGGATTCGTTACGATGATATTTTAGTTCGCGTCGTCGGACAGTTAGATCGTTCTAACGTTTCAATTAACAGTTTGGAAGTAAGGGAAGAAAAAAAAGAAAAGAAAAGAAAAGAAAAGAAAAGAAAAGAAAAGAAAGCATTTGCAAATTCGCCGCCGACTATTCGCCTCAGATAATTGAAGCCGTTATTCTATGCAATGCATAACTTGTACACTTATCGTGCTCTCAAGCGGTGATATCTGTTGTGCTAAATGTGCGCAGCACACAAACGTCTTACAGTCATTTCGAATGACTATTGTATCGATCAAATAGTTTGTCAGAATGTTCGACGTGAAAAATTATGCATATATATATATATATATATATATATATATATATATATGTATGTATGTATGTATGTATGTATGTATACATATGTATGTCCGTGTGCGTGTGCGTATTGAAAGTAGTGATATCTAAGAAAACACATGATTATGCAAAATAAATAACAATCTTTAATGTATGAAATGTAAGAACGTTTTATTAGACAGAGAGAGAGAGAGAGAAGCGCTACGATATATGAAAATTATTATAAGATTACAACATTCTCTTTTTGAACGTTCTAACGCACGACGTGCAAGTACGCGTTTTATTTGCACTGATTGCGAGCAGAAAAGTAAGGCAAATATCTGCGGCCAGATTAAAGCTCAAAGCATTTCTTTTTTCTTTCTTTCTTTTTTGTCCTCCCGTTTAATGATATATGCTTTGTACATCTTCGAGATAGTACTAAACTCGTTACACGTTTTCGACGAGATATACTACGCTCGTTTATACCGAACTAAGATAAATATCTCTCGCTTTACCTATCTTATTTATCGGATCTACATACGTGTAATTAGGAACGAATTATGCGCGAACGTTAAATAAATTATCATACTACGATATAAATACGTATATACGTACATAGATAGATAAGTAAACGGCTAGTAACAATTTTAAAACGAGAAAATATTTTATCCTATCATGTGTTAAACAAGAAATCCTTTGTTTGCCGACGATCTTGTTATTAGTTTAAAAGAAAGGTAAAAGACGGTACCTCTAACTGCTGATCGAACATTTAAAGAGCGTGTTTTACATTTAATAATAGGCGCCTTGTACGTCTCTGGTAGTGATTAAGCGCGAGACTTATGTGGTGTGTATGTATATATGTGTGTATATATATATATATATTTATATATGTATGTATATATGTACATGTATATATATATATATATATATATATATACGTACGTACGTTCGTTCGTTCGTACTGACGACCGAATGATAACTGAATTACATAAAACCTCCTTGGTAGTTATTATCTTTTCGACGAATAAATTTCTATTTACGTTAGAAATAAATGTGCGCGAATAAAATCAACTTGTGAAATATAATCGAACGTAAGATATTGTAAAAGGCTTTATTGCCATTTAGAAACACGTTCTTCTCCTACCATCGTCGTCGTACGCGTCAAGTAAATTATGAGTTCAATCAATTTCCGTATTGATATCTTAATCTACGACTTCGCGATCCTTCTTCTTCTTCTCTCTCTTTCTCCTTCTAGTCTCGTTAAGAGAAACTCGTCGTTATTTATAACATTGCTCTACGTTCTCTTGATATCAAATTAATTATGATAAAGGCGTATGAAAGCTAGTCGTTCCACTTCAATCGATTGTTTATAAATTGTTAGCGTATGTTTTACAACGAAATCAAAGAAAGAGAAAGAGAAGTAACTCAGTAATTTTTAATTTATTCTATTTTGATAGCCTTTTCGTTCGTTGCTTCGATTCGATAACGAAAACACGTTCGTACAGTTATGTCCCCGAATTCCATATGATCGGTACTTACTTTCTCTGCTCATCCTCTTATTCTCTCTTTTTTTGTTCCTTTCTTTTTTTCTCTTTATTTATTTCTTGTTTTCGTTCATTTTATTTTTTTTTTTTTTTTTTATTATTATTAAATTTTTCATACAATTGAACACCCATCGGTTTTTTAATTTTTAACGAGTCCGAAATTCGAGACTACCTGAAGAATTTATTTATTTATTTTTTATTTTTTTTCTACTAAACAAATGTTAAACATCTCTTATATATATATATATATATATATATATATATATATATATATACATTCGCTGTGAAAGATATAGAATATACAATCGCTTATGATTTAGTAAGGACGAATTTCTTTTATTATGGTTATTCTATGAATTATTTTATCTTGATTAATATATAGAAAGATGAAGAAGTAACGATGATGAGACAGAAATAATAATTGATGCGAGACCGTGAACCCCGCAGCGGTACGGTACGACGATACGGTATAGTTTGGTGCGGTACGGTACGGTGCGGTGCGGCGCGGTGCGGAGAGCATCAGGTACAGAAAGCGTCTAAGAAACCTGTTTGGAGACAGCCAATGTCTTACGAGGCCTTTTCTCTTTCTTGTTGCTTTTCACGACACACGCGCACGTTGATGCATTCCTACGTACGTACAAACAGTTCCTTCCGAATACTCACTGCCCAGCTATTCTCTGTCAGCATTTATCCTTTTCTTCCTTTTCCTTTTCTTTTCCCTCTTTTTCTTTCTTTTCTTTTTCCGTTCCTCGTTTTACGTGCACAATGGTATGCGAAACTCCTCGGTTAAATATGAGACAGCTCACGATTTTTTTTTCTTTCTTTCTTTTTTGTTCGTTTTGTCTTTTTTTTTTTTTTTATTGAAAACTTCAATCGTGAATTACATTAACCGATTTTATAAGGAATAAATTCAAGGACGATTAGTTCGATCTAAAATCGTTCGATCGATTAGGATGACGATTGGTATGTAATTTTAGACGACTGAGGGAGTATGTCAGATTTGAAAGTGCGCTTTCGTTTATGATTCTAATTATCGTAGGAACAATGCCGGAGGAGAATAGCCGAGTGCACGATGGATGACGATAAAAGTGCGCCGGTATGTGGAAGCGACGGTGTCACTTATCCTAGTCAGTGTCAGGTCATTTCGAAGCAGTGCCAGGGTGCATCTATCCTAATTAAACACACCGGACCCTGTCCAGGTTCGTATAACATTGAAAATGTTACGTTAGTTGCACCTTTACACGATCATAGTTAAATACAGAAAGAAAAAATAAAAAATAAAAAAAGAAAATAAAAATGAAAAACAACAACGAGGGATGATGAGAAGCTATCGGACGAGATTGCGTCATCGCTTGTGTACTGGATTTTTTCGTAAAAAGCATTTCGGAATGAAACAGGTATTTCGATTTGTTCTCCTCGAATCGACGAGATATGAATCTTCATAAAATTATAATTATCGATGATCGCACGTCAAGTCCTTTTTTTTTTGTTTCTTTTTATTTTATCTTTATTTCTTTTTTTTTTTTTTTTGTTCTTTCATTTGACATTTCGGTTAAATAAATTCGTGGTAAGGTAGCAACACAGTATTAGCATTGCTTGAGGCACGATCAATATTATTGATTTTATTTTAAAGGAAGAATAAATTTTTAATGATTTGCACAATGAAATACGTTTTAATCGACGATTAAGATGGTACATATAGCGAACTCTTCCGCGAATATATATATATATATATATATATATATATATATATATATATATATATATATATACGTACACGTATTTGAATAAAAAAAAAAAAAAAAAACTTTAACGAATTTGTTTAGAAATGCCGCCATGCTTTTCGGCGAGACTGTCGTCACGAGTGGGATCACGACCGGTTTGCCGGCCAGATGGTACGTATGCGCCGGTGCAATGCCACATGGAGACCGGGTTTTGCTGGTGCGTAACATTGCAAGGACGTCCACTGCCGGATACCTCGGTAAGGCATCAAAGACCGAGATGCGAGAAACTCGCTTCCAGATCAGCCGTTGCTACTAGGAGTGGACAGAGAAGGCGTTCCTCTAATTGGAAGGAACGAAGACAGTATAGCAGTAGACATCGGAATACATGTGATCGTCTCGAAAAGTCCAAGTTTAATAATAATCTCATAGAGAATTTTAGGATCGAATATAAACGAGCGAACATATCAGCGACTGGTAAGTCAATGATTTTATTGAATTCATTAAATTTTTGATTTTTTTCCTTTTCTCTTTTTATACTACCGATAATAATGATAAATACAATTCGAATATCACGTTAGTTAGTTCGTTCGTTCGTTCGTACGTTCTTAGGTGACAAAAACGTGGAACGCGTATTGTCTTGGAAATTCGCGACATTAGACAAAGACGGAGATGGTTATTTGGACAGGGCTGAGTACAAGGAACTTCGTAAACTTGCCAAAAAGGCAGTTAGACCTAAAAGATGTGCACGCACGTTCGCCCGAACCTGCGATCTCAATCGAGATCTGAAACTCTCGAGGCAAGAATGGGGTGCTTGCCTGGCCAACGATTTCACTCGTAAGTCCTTTACACGTGCCACCTTTTACCTAGTTCTTTTACTTCTCTTCTTATTCTTCATCTTCTTCTTCATCTTCTACTTCTTCTTCTTCTTCTTCTTTTTCTTTTTCTTCTTCTTCTTCTTATCATTCTTTCGTTACGGATTTGTCCTGAATGCGGGCCGATTAAAGCGCATTATTAAGCAATCGTGGAATATCCTCTGCACGATACCAACTTCTTTTTATTACTCGATCTGTCATCATCGCGGAGTTCTCTAAAAATTCATTATCGTTTTCATTTCGATGCTTGCTAGCGAAGAGTTCTCTTTTGTTCTTTTATTTTATTTTATTTTATTTTATTTTTCCCCCATCTCTCTCTCTCTCTCTTTCTCTCTCTTTTCTCTTTTTCTTTTTTTCTCTCTCTTTCTCTTTTAAGTGGATGGTCGAAATCTTCCTCGCATTAGTCACGCACGCATGATGAATCATTCTATTGGTATATAATCACGTTACTATTCGAAATACGATACCGCAAGAGAGCAAAGTTTGATCTTTCTTTAGACATTTATCCTTTTGTATAATCAGGAAGTACATCACTTAAATGGTTTCGTAATCGTAATACTTCGTCAGGAGTTAGTAAATTAAATATGAATGTCTCTTGACAAAAGGAATATAGAAATGGTGTCCAGCATATCTCTGATGTTACATATCGAAACATTAAAATATTTAATATTTCCATTACTTTGTCAATTTGTTATCGCCCGTGTTTTAAATTGCATTGTTCTTTGGATAAACGAAAAATGGGGAGAAGGGGAGGGGAGGAAAAGAAGGATCTCGTTACCTTTCCACATATGTGATATTTACTTTCATAATTATGGGTTAGTTAGGTATCGCTGATATGATAATGATAGTGTCGCTGTCGCATATTAGAATCATCTCTATCTTCGAAGGGATGATACGTGATTGAGATAATTGATAATTAAACGACAGGAATATTGGAAGAATATGCGAAGAAGATGAAGAAACTAAAGAGGGAACACGTGCACGACGTAAGAGGTAGGTTGTATTTTTTGTTTTCAATTTTTTTACGACACTAACACTAAACAATATAAATTAGTAAAATTCTTCTATCTCAATCAGAATCTCGTATTCATTAGGAGTTTATTACTTTATTTTTCATTATGATTTCAGTTAGAGTTCCGATCAGCGTTGTCGTATTTATTCGATCGGAGATCCAACTTCAAATACACACTACTTCCACTTAAACTTGACGTCGACTAGGTGTTCTTCGAAGAATAAAGAAGTTAGTAACTCGTATAGAATTGCTATGAAAAAAAAAAAAAAAGAAACAGAAAGAAAAAAGAAAAAAATTTCTTGCTAATACATATGTGTATATACATACAGGGTGTTTTCTTATTGATCGGAGTTGCAAATAATTTACACGATGTGACGTATCGAACTACACATGTAAAAAAAAAAAAACAAGTTGCCTTGATAGGTTCAATACCTCGCGAGATATTACGATATTGCAAGTTAAAGAAAACAGCCTGTATATTATGCTACTTCGACAATAGACCTAATGATATGTGTTTCAAATTACGATTAACGTGCACCTCTACGAAGAAGGTGATGGGGAGAGGGGGGAGGGGGAGGTCGGGTTAAAAAGAAGATCAGGAGAAGGAGGAATACGACGACCCGATCGGCCAGTTGGATGAAATATTGTCATCGTTCGGGATTACCGGGCGATTATTATAACGCTGCGGTTTTGGATCGAACGTGGTAGAAAAACAAAAAAAAAAAAGAAAAATGAAAAAGAAAAATTATGAACTACGATCGTTTTTCACGTGGAGACGGTAACGAGATCCTTAAATGCAGTACGGTAATTAATCATTAAGGAAGAACGTAAATTTACGCTCTATCGAAAAGAAGAGATAGTCTCATTCTCATTTTCGTCCTTGAGAGTAAAAGAGAAATTTGAAAAATTTTATCGTCAAACATCGTCATTTTTAACAATTAACTAATTACGGTAAACTTTTAGGGATGCGAAGATTAATTCGTTGATATGCTGGACATAGAAAGGAAAGATCTTTTCACTGATAGAATGTTTAAATCTTCTCCCATTTCGACCTTTTTCTCTTCCCATATCATACTCTGTCATATCAAAAATATAAATATGCATATACACACATACGCGTACACGACACACACGCACACACATATATATATACTTTATACATATTTTCTTCGTCTCGCATGTTCGTATCGAAATATTCGAAATAGTATGCGACAAAAAAGAAAGAAAAGAAAAGAAAAGAAAAAGAGAGAATCGTTGCGATACAGTTTGCGTTGTCAAGATAATCCTCCTTCTCCTTAGCTTCGTGAAAATAAACGAAACGTTCGTTTCATTATTGCGCGCGTGGAAAAAAGAAATATGAGGAAGAAAGAATAATTCTCGTCGATAGGAGATAGGCAGGCTCGGAATGTGCATGCATGTTTCCCTTTCATATATACATATCACGCTTCATTTCTAATTCTAATCCGCTTGTATGCTTCTGTTGATACTAGCACGATGTAAAATGGAAAATTGTGATTTCGTTTACTTGGCGGTTCATTGATCTTCGGTATGCATTATTTAACATGCAAGAACCTACGTTGAATACGCGTATCGACTGTCAACGAGGGATAAGACTAAAGTTGTTAACGTCAAGTCGCGTCGTAAATTAAGAATGCCGTTCCGAGACAGGATATATCGTAAAAGCGAGACCCGCTAGTGGATAGTTCGTCGCTATGGTTTAATATTCGCAAATTCTGCAGGAAGTTTGCCCACACGTATGTAGCCGATCTCGCTTTGGATGGAATTGAAGCAATTGAGTTAGCGTAACCACGCGCCTGTTTAAAGCTATCCTCCTCGTTCTTCGCTTCTCTCGTTGTCGTCTCAAGTTTTTACACCCACGCTGGGGTCTTTATACGCCGATAAATATCCTTATTTTGAGGTCGTGACAAAATTGAGAAGAAGAGATTGAAATGGTACGATAAGGAGCGCGGGCGAGAAAGGAAATTTTTAATGATAATAAATGGTGGAATATTATTTTTCGTGATTATCGATGTAAAATTTTCTATTCGTCGTTTTATACCTTATTGTTTCGTCGAAGACGAAATAATATAATGGGTTGCACGATCGCAAAGTGAACAAAACGAAAGTAAAATAGTATGCGTATAGCATGATCCGTGCGTGCATGCGACTTTACTATGTCTTCTTCTTATTCTTCTTCCTCTTCTTCTTCTTTTTCTTCTTCTTCTTCTTCTTCTTATTTTCTACTCCTCCTCCAACGCCCCCTTACCCCTTATGAATTACGAATTGCTGCTATGCTTTTGAGCAATGGTGCGCGAATGACGCAAAGCAAACTGTACATATATAGGTAAAGCCGGTCGGCTGAGTGACATCATTGTTATCATTTAGTACGTTTGTTCTTGTCGCTGAACTCCGCAGCAGATCCTCCCGAGGTCCCCGAGGACCAGAGGACACAGGCCACTGATCAAGGTGAGTTTCAGTCCTGTAATGTCCTTTGGGGTAATATTATCGTATTTCTTTTTTTTTTTCGTCTCTTCTCTCGATTATCTGTATCACCTCGTAATAATAGAAATTAATTTCATGAAATTCTCTGCATTATCTCCACCTTTATTTGCATCTACATTCATACATACATACATACATGCATACATATATGTGTGTGTGTGTGTGTGTGTGTGCATTTTTTTTTTTTTTTTAAATGAACATTTTTTACGAACGATAATCCAGGCAATTTATTGCGACTTTTAGTCGTAAAATATTCCGTGTATATATGTAAATATGTAATTTGTTCAAAATAACAAACGACTAACCAAGAAAGAAAGTGTTGTCCTTTGAATTCTAATTTACTACGTATCTCTATAACTTCATTCACATTATTTCAGTACTCAAAGGTAATTCCTCGCCTGTACATTCGAGGCCTACGTTTAGCGATAATCCAGCCGATACCAAAGAAGAAAACGATGGTACGTTACTTCTTGAACAACCATTTGTGTTTTATATATATATATATATATATTTTTGTTTTGTTTAATTTTATTGACATAAATTATTTTTTATAATTTATCAGCGACCGACTGTATATCGGATAGGCGATCGGTGTTGGAAGATCAAAGACAAAATTCACAAGAAAAGTTTTATATACCACAATGCACGCCCGATGGTAGATATCATCGTGTACAATGTTATTCCGGTTATTGTTGGTGCGTTTATCAAGATACAGGGAAACCAATACCTGGTACATCTTCAAAAGACAATACACCAAATTGTAATCCAGCGCCTACACCTAGCAGACCAATGAAGGGTATATATTTACTTTCTTTTTTTTTTTTTTTTTTTTTTTTTTTTTTTAATATAAATGTAATTTATTTCAAATTGTTTTCTGTTCTTCTCTTTTTTCTTTCGATCAGGTTGTCCCGAATTAAAGAAACAAATTTTCCTACGAGACTTGATGGATTTAATGCAAAAGAAAATGAAAGCGTCTAGTACGGATTCGAGCGAGATAACAGCCAACTGGCAGGCTTCCAAAGAAGAACAAGTAGCCACGTGGCACTTCGTAATGCTCGATAAAAACAAGAATAAGGTGTTTAATCAATTTTTGTTTACTATTCGTCGCGATATATCGCCTATGGTAAAGTACGTTTAACTTAACGATAATCTTAACGATAGATTTTAGAAAGAAAAGAATGGAAGAGTTTTCGCATCATGGTCTCCAATAATAGGTTGCTTCGTAAATGTGGCAAAAAATTGCCTAGGTATTGTGATATTAATAATGACAGAAGAATCAGTATGACGGAATGGCTTAGCTGCCTGAATGCTCAACATTCTGTAACAGGTGAGTTATTGTATCAAAGATATTTTATTTTAACGAATGATAATTTTCTTCTTCTTTTTTTTTTTTTTTTATCGTCTCAATAATATATTTATTAGCTGAAAATCCGGAAAAATCATCTACAAGCAAGCCAAAGAGGATGGGTCCTAATCCATTGGATCAATTTCTCAATGACGACGATTAATAGAAACATTTTTGTGATATCATACATTTATCATCTAATCTACGCAATGCGAAGGCATTGTGATAATTTAGTATTATTCAGTCATAGATCTTATTTGAAAATGAGATTGAAAAAATTTCAAGAAGTCATATTATTAATTTTACGTTATGCTTTTACTAAGTATTTGACGATAAACGCGAATTTCATCCATTTTCCACACATAATATTATCAATTGATGGTAATCTATTGATGGGATGAAGAATTATTTTTCCTTTTCTTTTTCAATTATTACTTTATCCGAGATATTCATTTTAATTACTTTTAAGGGATAATTGAATGTAAATCAAAATAAACAAAAAAAAGAAAAAAAGAAAACATTGTATATAAAAATCAATTGTAATTTCAAGGATAAACAACAATGGTAAATTTGTGAATATATTTTTGTATACTTGTCTTAAAAATATAGATACTGTTCGTAATATTATTCTAATAGTATCTATGTGCATATCCAAGATCTGCTTTTATTATCATAAATGATAAAATGAACACAGAAACATCAGACCGAGAAGATTCGAATGTTTATCTCGATTCCATTATTAATAGTCCGACAATCCATAGTATAGTACAGTAAATCATACGAGTGTTTTTACAAATACAATTACACGCCAGATTATATATTACTACACCAGATTATGGACTGTGATGAGTCTTATTGTTAGAGAATAAAACCATAAATTTAAACGTACATTATACATTTATATGAACTCCATTATTTAACTTATACTTGAATATGTGTGTGCGTCTTGCTTGGATATGAGAGCACAGGGTTGTGTGTGTATATATATATATATATATATATATATATATATATATATATATATATACATATAAATACAAAGAATATAATGCATTTATCAGATCATAATTACGTACAAAAGATAACAAATTTATATGCGCACGCTCATGCATACGTATACACACATACACACACATACACACACAAAATTTATACAATTCTTTCACACTCAGTTTCATGTAACACTTTTATAGCTTAAACAATTACATTTTATTCGTAATTTCACTTGATAAACACGTAGTGGTATCGCCGACATGTATACATATGTTACATTCTTGTATAAGTTATCATACATTATATCCTTATGATGAAATCAACAATTATAGAGGCGTAACGATACTAAACGCAGGGTGTAAAATATATATACAATGGTGTTAAATGACAGGCTAAACGAGGAGATAGAAAGGGGGAAAAAGATACTGTTAGAGACACAAACAGGGTTCAGGAAAAACAAATGTAGAATAGAAAACATACGGATCTAAACGGCATATGATAGAAAAGGAGTTAAACAAAGAAAGACGGAAACTATTGGCATTTTTTATAGATTTAAAAAAAGCATTTAATACATTAAGCAGGGAAGCGCTAAGAAAGTTAACGAGAAGGGCAGGAATAAGAAGTAGGCCTGAAATTTACAACGAAATTAATAACAAGATAAAAATAGGAGATGAGATAAGTCAGAGAAGTTCCGAGTAAATGAAGAAGTTTTGCAAGGATGCCCCATGAGTCCAAACCATTTTACAAAACTGACTGCAGATTTAGAAAAAGTATTAAGGATAAGAGAAAGCGAATAGCGTGTGTAAAAGAAAAGATTTAGAGTCTAGCTTAAATAAAATGAAAGAAATGATGAGAGTTTCGAAAGGAAAAAATTGAAACTGAATGGCAAAAGATCGAAAATTATTGGTAAGAAAATGATATTGAGAAAATCAGAATATTTACATATACAAGGGAAAAAAGTTGAATGCGTGGCTGACACAAGTCGAAGAATGTGGTTACAGTCAAATAAAAGTGAAACAGTTTATCGAACGAAGAGAAGAAATTAGGGACAATACTGAAAGAAATGTATGGTAGAAAGAGAATCACTGGAATAAAATATAAACTACCAAACCATGTCACAAGATATAAAGTACCAAGCTTACTTTAAAGTTTAAAGTACGCTTAAAAGTACCAAAGAGTTCCTTTTTTTTAGGAACAGTGTATTAAACGAAACTAGATTAAGCCTATTTTAAGTTAAAAAAGACTGTAACTATTTATGAGCTATAAGATTAAGAGTTTATATGTTTGTATTTTGTAAAATCAAGTCCTCTTGTTTGGCTTACCAGGTCATACTGAATAGTATTGAATATATTATATTCTTATAAAAAGGACTAAAAAATAAAAATGCTATGGGACGCATTCATTATTACACGTACTATTCCTATTAATTTATTTAGAAAACTCGATCTTGATATCCACTATCGGCCATACTTGAACTAGGTTTCGCCGGACCACCTGGTACTTGATGATGAGGATGTCGCATATGACCTGGTCGTCTTGGTGGTGCTAGATATTCGAACATACTCTGTGTATGTTGGGCTAACATTTTACTTAGATCACAAGGCATTGGATCAGTCCAGAAGAAGTCGTGATTTAACGCAGAATCAGAATCATATCTTTTACTAGGATCGAGGATAAGAAGTTTATCCAACAAGTCACAAGCGTATGGATCCTTTAAATATGGCTTCAGTCTATCTTTAACCTAAGAATTAAAACGAATATTAATTCAATATAACATATTATACATTACATATGTTTCATTATTTCCTGGATTATATCAGCTTACTTTTCTTTTCTGGCCCTTGGGAAGATCCATTTTGTTAAATAATTCTAAACGTTCTACTCCTGGCCAAACTTCCGTCGTTATAGAACCGCACAATTGTGAAATTAATATTAACTGTTGTTGTTCCGTATTACCTTGCATTATAGGCGATCTAAAAATTAATTCGTATAAAATCCACGCTTGTTATTACATACACATACACATATAAACTAATATAAGACATCTTTCATATTTCATTAATGAAAATACATACCTTGTCCACATTTCAGCCATTATACATCCTGCACCCCATAAATCTACTGGTGGGCCATAATTTCTATCTCCTAATAGTAACTCTGGAGGCCTGTACCAAAGAGTAACAACCCTATTTGTGTAACGATTTGGTTGACCATTCTTATTAGCGCTAAATGCTCTTGCTAAACCAAAATCAGCTAGCTTTAGTATGCCATTTTTTGTAATTAAAACATTTGCAGCCTTCATATCTCTATGTAAGATCTGGTAAGAGATGAGGAATTATAGATTTCCCATTATTTGATATATCTACATCATGTCATTTGTATGTAAATTTACCTTATTGCTATGAATATAATAGAGGCCATTTAATAATTGTTGCATGACCTTTTTAATTTCTCCTAAACTAAATTTAACATTTACATTGGATAACAAACCAGCTAGATCATGCTCGCAAAAATCAAATACGAGGTAGAAAGTAGAGCGGTACCGATTGTACTGTGTCGCTGCAAAAATTCTTAGCTTTTATTTTATACACATTGATATATAAAAGAATGAAAGAAAATTTATAAAAAGAACTCACCTTTTGTTCTACAAATTTCTATAAGATTCACTACATTTTCATGTTTCAATAATTGTAATATTCTTATTTCTCTTAGTGCAGTTATCGGAAACTGAAAAAAGAAATAAAATTGTATTAATAATACCTTATAAATTCTGAAGATACATAACAATTTATAAATATACTGATACGATTTGTTTCAGATACTCGTTTATACAGCAGAAATAAATTTAATTTATATATTTATTCATAAAATTGCAAAAATCCATAAAGTAAAAAATTTATAATAATAATTACCTAAATAATATGTTGACATTTTGTTAACATATTTTAACTCTTTGCAGTCAAAGTCCAAGATATTCCCGATACAAAGCACTTTTATCTCTTTAACTGATATCAAGACCGACATAAATGAAAATATTTATTTATCCGTTTACTTCATCGAAATAGAAAATTTTAAGGGAAACAATATTTTCTGGTATAAATATGTGTCAATGTTCCATGTAATTATTGGTAGTAATAAAAAAAAAGCGCATCGCAAGGATTTTCGCCATTTTTTTATAAAATAAAATATGATGAATCCAGAATATTTTCTTTGTATACATACCCCTTCTTTCTCGTTATCCATCAAAACTTTTTTCATAGCTACGAATTTTTTATTAGTTTTCTTATCCCTCGCTTTGAATACCTCTCTATAATTCAATAAAAAATATAAAATATTAAACGTTTTTAATGAGAATTCACATGACCTAACCTAAAAATTGTAATAACAAAAAAGAAACTTTACCCGAAGGTACCCTGGCCAATTTTCGCGACTTTTTCATATTTAGAAGATTCATCGCAATGTGGAAAATCAAATTCTTCGATATATTTTTCTTTTTCTTTCGTATTCATATTTTTTACTGTCCGAACGAAACAACAATACAAAACACTCCGCACTAAAAATTTAGTATTATTTATAGAGAGCACTCAAGTTTCCCGTAACCTTTAAGTTTATTGGACAAAAATAGTTTATTTTGATTCGTCCGTGTACTCCTTACGATTTATTACAATTTATCAATTGTAAAGAACTAAATTAATTATTAACTGTAAACAAAGCTAGTATAATCCTTTAATTTTTACAATAATAAAAACTAAGAGATTATAATTTATTAAATCAATCAATTACTATTTATTATCAAAAGTTGTCAGAGACGTTCTTTGAGTACTTGGCTTAATGACATTGTATTGTCCATCATAAACTATTCTTAAACTTTTATTGCATCATGAAGTCCAGTAAAATGGTCGATCTGGTTAAGGATAACGCACAATTATTTGTTGATTTTGTATAATTTCGTAGAAATAAATATTTAATGTTAATAATAGTAATACAATTTTTAAAATGGGTCTTTTAGGTAAGAGTTGATATATTCAACGATCATTGTTAATGTATCCTTACATATATATCCACGCAAATATACCAGATAACATTTGTTTTTCACTAACTTAGTTACTTTTCAGTTTACGGATACATAATTTTGGCGCCAAACAGCATAATAAATTGTGTAGAATTATTTTTTATTTATTCATATCTTATATTCCTTTATATTATTTGAAAACGTATAGAATAGTGTAATTTTTATCAAATATATTGGACTGATTATATGTGGTACTTCAATTAAAGTGAATTTTTAATTTCATTTAATTTTTAATATCGTCCTTGACGATAATTTTGTTTTAAGAATATAAAAAAGGTTAATATATTATCTAGAATACCAGCTTCTTTTATCCAAGTATATTTCTTATGTATATATATTTGTGTGTATATAATGCTAAAAAGGATCTAAACATTATAACAATGTGCACAATGTAATTGTATATCTATATAATCTTATTTACTCTTATATATATCTATATAAACAATATTATTGTATTGTTTCAGTCAGACGAATTACTAATATATTAAGAATAATGTCTGGAACTCCTTGTAAGACATACAAACGACCATTTACAGTCTGTGTGGAAGGTAATATTGGATGTGGGAAAACTACCTTTTTAAATCATTTTAAAAGTTATGACAATACAATTGTTTTACAAGAACCAGTCGAATTATGGCGCGATGTTAGCGGTGTAAACCTATTAGTAAGTCATATTGATATTATCAATAGAGTGTAACAAAGATATTATGACAATATGATATTTATTTTAATAATTACATTTTTAGGATCTCATGTATAAGGATCCAAAGCGTAATGCTTTCATATTCCAATCTTATGTACAATTAACAATGCTTCAATTGCATACTTATAAGACACAGTTACCTTATAAAGTCATGGAAAGATCTGTTTACTCTTCTAGATTGTTTATAGAAAACATGAAACGTTATAAAGTATTACAAGATGTTGAAATTGTAGTATTAGAAGAATGGTATGATTGGTGTATAAAAAGTGCTAATATAGAAACGGATTTAATAAGTAAGTTTGGCATAAATCTATTTTACATTGAAATAATAAGGATGTGTTTTAACTTATTTTTCATTTATTATTTTTATTGATCGATGCTATTTTTTTATTATCTAGTATATTTAAGAACGAGTCCAGAAGTTGTCTACCAAAGAATGCGTATAAGAGCTCGTAAAGAGGAAAATTTTGTGTCATTGGAGTATCTGAAACAAATTCATGAAATACATGATGAATGGTTACTATACCAAAGCTTGTTCCCTTTGCCAGCACCAGTTATTATTTTAGATGGAAATAAGAGTATAGAAGAGATGGTAGTTGAATTTGAAAAATGCAAACATAAAATTTTTACTCAACAAAAAAAAGAAGAGGAACATGAAATAATAACTGCAAATACAACTATCTCACCCACATGTGGATTAAAAGAAATAAAAACAGTAGATCTATAAATAATTTATAAGTATTTTGGAATCTTATTGTACAAAGTATTTAATACTTAATTTCTTTTTTATTGTAAGTATATAATATAATAATAGTAATAAAAGAATGTGAATTTTAATTATAGATACAATCTAGACTTTCTCTTATTAGATATAAACATTGGAAATAAATATAATATGTTTGATTTATAATGAAAATGTATTTATTTTGAAGTTAACAGACATTTCGAGACTATCCTATTGTATTCCTTTTCTTTTTAAATGTACGCGGAGTCCATTTTAAGTAATATTTAAAACAATAGTAAATTCGTTCGAACGTTACAAACATCTGTACGTACGAGAAACTTAAAATAATTTTAATATAAAATTCCAATACTTAAAAATTTTCATCCCGTGATATTTGACTTTGTGTAATATAAACATATACGGTCTTATGTAATATAAACATATACAGTCTTCTTATTAACTTAACGATTACCGGATCAGTTCTCCTTCGTCCTCCAACGAGTAAACGTCGAAGGTCTCTCAGGATGTCTTTGCTGCGATTGTGAACGAATATTTAAAGTAAGTATATCATCATACCATCATATTCTTCAATAATATCTACAGTTTCTTATTATAATAGTGATATTGATAATTTTGTTTTTATTTTTTCTGTTTCAAAAAATCATTGCAATTGCGCGCGAAGCGATGATATAATCGAGTTTATCTATCGTTAAAATAAAAATATCGCCAAGTAGAAGAAGCGTTTGTTCGTTCGCGTTTCGCGACTTAAACGACAAGTGTTCTTGCATCGTCTGCGTGCAATGCAGTCGTTAGAGTTTGTTCGGAAAGTTTATTGCTTTTTTAACAGCCCAACAGACTGTATTTATAAAAGATAATAGAGTTTCGCGAAGCGAATTCAGTGAACGTTCGTTAAAAAATAATTATAACGCGTAATAGAGTCGGTGCGTCATTGAAGACCAACTTCGTTGTCGACCTACCTCTCACTTTCGACCAACTACGAATCATCCACTCTCAATTTCGATCTAAATCACGGGATGAGTGTTTCGGAGCCATCGTAGAACTTCTTAAATAGTGAGTGAATATTTAAGTCCCTCCGATCGCTCAATCACACATCGAGGAGGAAAGATCCGATGTGATCATTCCTATCGAAATAAAATCGACCGTGCGAAATAGACACAGGTTTTAATTCGTAAAGGGGAATAATTAATGAATAAGATTATTTTAGTAACGTTTAAACGATGTACCAGATACACGAAGTATAACTAACAAATATTTAAACAATAGGACAAATTCTTAGATACATTATGAAGATCGTAAGACGCGATTAATATAAAATAAATACAATTTTATTTCTCGGCTAATATTTTGCTAATAACATTCGAACTATGTACGATCATCGAGGTGAAAAAAAAGGACCATCGAGGAAAAGATCATCGGGTGGGATCCTTAGCAATGGATCTTAGCGGATTTAATAATAATCGCCGTGGTTTAAACCGTGGGTCTCCGAATGCAGCAACCTCCACGTGGTGAGACCTGGGTTGGTATTACTTGTCACATATCCAAATCTAGATTATAATAACGCAAGTACTACCAAGCGAATGGCTGCACATTTAAGTGGAAATAAATTCATCTTTTGATTTTTATCAAGTAATATGTAATATATTGTAAAAAAGCCCCAGCACTTTTTGATACGGTTTTTCTTTTGTTTCAACGAATATAAAGCTTTTTCAAAAATTTAAGAAGCCTCAAAGAAGTTATAATATCAATACGAAAGATACGTAGACGTAATTTATTGAAACATGCGATTTTAAATAAAAGTATTGAAATATTTTTAATAGATTGAAATAAATATTTATGTCTAAATTGTTTAAAACAAATCTTTATTAATAACATTTACGATGAAACATTAGTAAAATAATGTGACTGGATCACAGATCCGGTAAAATTACGATAACTTACTGTTACAGTAAATTACAAAACATAGAGATTTTTTAGTAAAAATATCTCGTTGATCTTTGAAAAAAGAAAATAAAATAAAATCTGAACATATAAAATATATTATCAGCATAGATAGATATTACAAATATATCATACGAATATATATATCTTCGATGAAACTTTGTCCATTGTGTCAGACTTATATTAATGTCGAATTGTAAATTAATATAAAAATATATTATACTAATAAGTTTTTCCTTATTCGACATTAGCTTAGCATTTATATTTACAAATATCACACATCCACTTCGTTACGATCATTTCATACGTGCATTGGCTACTCGTTCTGCACAATCATACTCTTGCGAAAGCCATAAGACTTGTATTAAATGTCCAATTTGCGCGTCTTTCGTCTTAGCCTGTTTCCAATCTAGAAGCAATTGATATATTACCTGAAAAAGAAAACAAATATATATTTTTGTTAGAGAAAAGAAATTAAGTGAAAATAATAATGATAATTAAAAAAAACAAAAAAAGTGATTTCTCATAAAAGTTTACCTCATCTATGCCTTCATGTCGATAATTTTCTTCGAACTGTTCGATCTGACCGTCCGAATAAAAAAGTCTTCTGGCAACATCTTTCCAACCAAGACCCATATGAGTTCTTATAAGGAACATATCTTCAAAAGTGATTTCGTCGTAACACCTAGTCAACAATTCGACGCTTTCCGGCATTAATCGCGATTTCGGTTTTGACCAATTAGTATTCGTCGGGATATTATTAGACTTATCATTTGTCGAGAAATTATTAATATTACAAATATAACTAGTCCTCGCCCCAATTTTTACTCCGTTCGAATTAACGATATTGTAATTGATAATGTTAGCCGATTGCGCTGTAAATAAGAAAAAAATATAAAAAAAAAAACATATTTTATATGTACACAAGAGGAGAGAAACATCAATTTATATAGTTTAGAATTGATTCGATGATTTTTCACGGTACTATACATCGAAGATACTACTGCTATCGATTCTTAAAATATACGCCACGTAACCGATGTCACTGTTGGTTTTGTTTGCATGATTAAAGGATTATATTATCAGGATACTCTGCTGGTGGTCTTATCGAATGTTTAAATGAACGTATGTATAGTCAACCGAACTGTTATCGAATATATCATAACTCTCTGTTAACATTTAGCACAATTTCCATGATCATCGATATCACATTAAATACGCTTCGCCGACCTAAATATTATCATAATATTTATCGCGCCAATTATTTTCTTTTATTATTCGTCTATGTATCTGTTATAAAGCCTAATTATTCACTCTTAAAAATACAATATCATCTTAACGAGAAGCAAATGTTAATAAAATTTACGATGTGTCGTACAAATAATCTAAATAATGTTTTCAATGCTAATTTAAATTCCACGGAATCGAAAGAAGCACGAGGTAACAAAATTCCAAGAGCAAATATTTGCCACTGCTGTCTTTGCCGGTATCTCTCTTTTTTTTTATATTCTCTCTCTCTCTCTCTCTCTCTCTCTCTCTCTCTCTCTCTCTCTCTCTCTCTCTCACACGCACGCACGCACGCACGCATGCACACACACAACTATATATACGTATACGATAAGAAGAGAATAATTATAAGGAAAAATTGTACATGTATATTGCAGAGATGATCAAATAAAAAAAAAATTAATTCAAAATTATTTTAAGATAGAAAGAGAAAGAGAGAGAAGGAAGGAAGGAATGAAGGAAGGAAGGAAGGAAGGAAGAAAAATATTTCACGCCATTTTTGCATTCTTATACAAACGGGTGATAAGAAAAGTAGCGTGAACTTACAAGACTTCGCCGTTCTAGACTTCGTTCTCGTCTTGACGTTTGGTTTTTTATATTCCCTGAAGCCATTCATCGAAGGTATATCATCGCCAACGCCATTGCCGTTGCCATTGTAGTTGTCGTTGTCGTCGTTACCAAGACTTCGTCCTCTAGGAGGAAAATCAGTGGGAGTAATGGGCTTAGTACCGACGCTAGGTGCAGACTTTTGTCGTTCCAATGAAGGATGACTTTTTTTGACACTTTCTCCCTTCGATATTGATTGCCTCAAAAAATATTTCCTCTTTGTCTTCTCCTCGTCGCTTGGTTGCAAATTATTCGTGTGACCTTCGATCGGTACTCTTGGTGGATCGGGTTTCGCGTCGGTCGTCAATAAATGAAATCGTCGTGAGAGATTGGATAGTATCGGCATTCTCGAAGAAACACGGTACGGTATCCTGTAGATCGTAGAAAAAAAAATGTCAAATATTTTTTTTCTTCGTACACATATATATATTTTTTTTTTGATCGATCTATCCATATTCTTAATTACATTTTATATATTTAATATTCTTGAAATGAAATTTTCATCTACGATAACTTTTGGAACGATTCAATTCGTTCGTTAGATCGAATCTAAAAAAAAAAAAAAAAGAAAAAAAAACAAAACAAAAAAGAAAGAACAAAAATATCTCCAATAATAACGAAACAATATATTTAACGCGAAATGTAAATTTTCAATGACCGATAAAATTGCGGGTAAAAATAGTTGCGTCTTGATAATTATTATACTTGACGAAGAGGCGTTAATAAAGTAGTTTCGTTAAGGAAAAGAATTAGACACTATCGACGATTAATTCGTTGTAAAAAAAAAAAGAATAGTGAGGAAGAAAGAGAGAGAAAGAAAGAAAAGGAGAGAGAGAGAGAGAGAGAGAGAGAGAGGAAGATAGAGAGAATGATTCAATACGTTAAAAGACTTTTTATCTTTAAACGTCGTCCTTCACAGGTGTCGTTTTTTTTACCAATCACGTTTTTCGCGAGTTACGTGACACGTTTCATATAATACTTATTTACATACGTGTGTATATATATGTACATACATGCACGTGATTTCAAATAATTATCTTAACGTCAATATCATTTCGCATATATATATATATATATATATATATATATATATATATATATATATATATATATCGATATAAGATCTTTATCAATTTTTATTACTCTTATATATACCGATTTTGTATTTCTTTCTCTTAAGAATTATTTTTCTTGTTAAATTCGATGCCGATGCTCTTGTAAAAAAAACACTGAGTTAAATATTTCCTTGCAGAACTGTAAATAGAAGTATATAAGAAAGAAAAAAAAAATACAATACTTTATCGTTTTGAAATATCTGATTGAAACGATTCAATTCATGAAGTACATATTCATTTTGAACTTATGTATTCGAAGGTTAAAATCAATGGACCGAGAGAGAGAAATATATTATCTTTCTTTTTTTTTTATTTTTTCTCTCTCTCTCTCTCTCTCTCTCTTTCACGTATCTATGTATATCTGGTTAAACAAGCATAATATGGTAATTCCCAACATATTAAAGGAACCTAATACATAAATGTATAGTCGATTATCAGTCCGAATATGATGATTTAAGATGATAATAATAATAGCACAGATAGACACAATCGTTCAAAATATGTCGCGTACGTTTGAATACGCCAAATGACCTCGCATAATCTGGGTTTTCCGATGGTAAAACCGGTAACTACTACTCGTAGAAATGCTAATAAAAATAATAATAAGTATACTGTCAGACGGAACACGACGAAAGGACGTCGAAGGCTGGGCCCGTTCGTTCTTACGAATCTCCCTGATAATATCTCCCTGATAATATCTCCCATAAAACTGTTTCAGATTAAAATAAAAAAAGAAGGAAGAAGTAGAAATAATGACAATAAAAATAAAAGAGAATAAGAAAGACTTCAAAGTATCATTCTTGAGATCATTCTAAAAATATAACTTTATTACTCTTATTAAGCAATAAGAAAAGAAAAAAAAAGAAGCGGGGAAACACTTGATCCTGTGTAATTCATGGATCATTGCATAGATCTTGACTATGAGGATAATTAAAATGATTAATAGATAATTCGAATTCTTGGAAAAAACGTTAATTGACAGATATACTCTAATCACTTTTCATTGAATTTATATAAAAATGTTCACTCGATCGAAATATCTTCTCTCTTCTTCTTTTTCCCTCCTCTCCCCACACCTTTCATCAAATCGATTTACATAACCTAATTTGTGCGAATGATTTTTCAACGATTTTCTTGTTTTAGATATTTTAAACTATTCTGCAATATCTCGTTTGATTTCGGTGAAGATTATTTTCGATCAAGGACCACTTTATTTGATCATTAATCCCATTGTACGTACTTGGCCTACCAAAACGTGATTAATCTTTAACGAAACTATTTGAAGAAAAATTATTAAGTGTCGATCATTCATAGCATCTACTTCACCGTACACCACATATCTTTTTTTAGATTTGCACATTATTTTTATCATTACAATGATAATAATAATAATAACGTAATATAGCGAAAATATAACTATCCTTTTATTATCTTTCATTTGTAACGCTTTATTTATTGATCTTGATATTTTAATTTTATTTTTTTTGTTATTTATTTTCTTATTTTTTTTTTTTTTTTATTTACAAAACTCGTCGATATCTATGCTTTTTGGTTATGTATGCATTTGCTAAAGCAAAATAAAGTATACACACTTAATAAAGCAACGTCAATGTCATCTATTGGCAAAAATGAGAGAACTTCTTTTTAATTAACGTAATCTTTCTTCTTTACATTCTTAATTATAAGTATAGAAGTGTAATCTCAAAGATCTATATCGATTGCACAAAATAATTATCAATGATCAAAGATTTCCAAAAATTAAAACGATTTCCTTTTGCACCTCATTGTTATTGAAACTATTATCGAACATATAACTCGAAGGTTACCGATAAAAATAATTTCTAATCTAAAATCATGAACAATCAAAATTTATTTTAATTCTGATAATGTTAATTTAATAGATTATAACCCATAAAAAAAGTCAAATAGTAACGATGGACAATTTCTAAAACATTTAATTTACAATACTATATAGTATTATTATATTTTATTAGTATTATATATATATTATGATTTTAAAAAAATCTTTTCTTTAATTATATTTTTTAAAAACGATAAAATTTTTTAATAAAAAAAAAAAATTAATCTCTCATACGTCGTTAAGATTTATCACGATTTGTATGACTGACTGCACCGATTGTTATTAATTACTTTCATTCTACGACACAATGGAGAATGTACATAAGTACTTTCTAAAGTCATAAAAAAATAGCTGCGGGCAACGACTTCAAACGTTATCTTCTCTTTGATACTACGCATGTTGCATTGTGTATTGCTCAATGTATCTATGGGTATAGTTAAGAATGTGATCGATCGATCGTATCCGACTTACACAATGTAGAATTTCCTCGAAATCTAAGAGGAATGAAAAAATGAATTTTAATCAGTAATAAGAGATTCTTAACTTATTCAATTCCTTACGGATCGTGATTAATAGTAATGAATTATTCGTTATCTCGTATTGCAGCTGTATTTGTTTTTTTTTCGCTTGGATAAATGCATACATATATATGCACATAACGATAATAATAATAATAATAATAATAATAATAATAATAATAATAATAATAATAATAATAATAATAATAATAATAATTATGATAATAAAAATAAAAAGAAATAAAATCGATTTTATATCAGAATATTTTCAGCGTTGAGATAAATCGGAAATAACACATCATTATGTAATCACATAAATTATAATTGCATATATCTATAATATCGACCCAAGCATAAATTCTCTATGTTATTAGCCTAATTATCAGCGATATAGGATATGATCGTATTCTTAAAAGGAAAAAGTATCTGATCAAAATGATCAGAAGACAATGAATACGTTTACCTCGTTAGTATCATTTTTGTAGGAAAAAAAAAAAAAATAAAACAAAGAAAGGAGGAAGAAGTGAAAAAGAAGGAAAAAAAGAACGAACTTATCTTGAGAACGATAAATACGAATTCCGACGCGTCGTGATTTACAAATTGCGGATAAACGAATTAGTTCTTCGTTAAAGTTATCGACTAACTATACATGTTCGGTACTTACCTTGTTATCGCGATAATTACAAGACAACCTTGAATAACGATATTATTAATTATTGGCACATAAAACGATCAGTTTCGATAAGTCGTACTTTTTCTTTCTGAAAATATGTCGACGAATAAAAAAATAAAAACACGAATAGTAGTGAATCGTAGAAGTTCGAATAGAACGGTGATAATCTTTTCGTTAACATCGACTCGACGCGCCCACCGGTCGGTTGCGACTGCGACTGAACTGGACTGAGCTACGAAACGTCACGCGCATACAAAAGAGAGAGAGAGAGAGAGAGAGAGAGAGAGAGAGAGAGAGAGAGAGAGAGAGAGAGAGAGAGAGAGAGAGAGAGAGAGAGAGAGAAGCGGAAAACGCGTTTGTACGCAGTATGCTTGGTAAACCACATTAAATACACGGTTACATTATCCCAGAATTAACTTGCAGCGCGTGTACGTCGTGAACAGTTACTATGCCAAATTTTTTACCTTCCCTCTTTGGTATCGGATTCTCGATAGAAGAATCAATATTATGGGATTTGATGATATTTTTGGAAAATTTTCGACATCTTAATTGATCTCACACGAGGAAACATACGAATTTAGGAAAGATTACATTAATACATCATTGCGCGCGTAAAGTAGTTCCTCGAAGGAATGACTGATTGGTCCGACGGAAGTTGCCGATTATGCACGAAGGTATTACGCATGCGCGACACGCACCCTCGTCCTCGGCTTTTCCCCGTGTTTCCCGAGTTCTATTCCGAATTATTGTTACGTTGCTTCTTTTGGCGCGAATCTTTATTTTACTACTGTATTTTTTTTTTTTTTTTTTTTTTCTTTAGAAATGAATATTAAATCGTCTTGAAAAAATGTTTGATAAATCATCGTTCTGACCTGAATGTGTCATCGTTAGGAATTATGGAGGGAAATAGATCCATCGGGAAATATGTGATATCCGAACGTGCTCTAATGAAACTTGAAACAATTAAAGATTCGTTGAAGGAGGATATTAGTAAAGCTGATAATAGGTGGATATTGATAGGAAATAAGGTTAGGACATTTTAATTTTTCTCTTTGAAGATGACAATCGTTAAATTTATTTATTCGCAATCAAATAGAAAGAAGAAAATGTAGACACGAATACAGACACAGAGGAATCGAATGCAATAGATATTGAGGAATCAATGGATATTATGAATGCCACACAAATACCCTCGACTCAATTTTACTTTACTCAGGCCGGGGGAAATAATATTAAAGATATTGAAGATAGAGAAAATAATGCTTTACAAATATGCGACATTATTGAAGTTTTGTATGAGGGATTAGAGCGTAATAATGGAAAGCTAGATTTTGTTCATGTGGAAAATCTATCAAATAATGATCTTGTAAAAGTTTTCATAGATTTAGGTGAAAAATTAAGTGTTAAAGGTACTTACAATTTATGTTTGTCGACTAAAAATATTAATCCAGAAGAAGGAATTAAATATATGGGTCTTGTATGTACTCATGTGTTGTTGCCGAAGGTATTAGATGCTATTTATTATTCCATGTTAAAAACAAATTTTGTAACTTGTAATTTTATTCAGATAATTAAACTTGAAGAATCATCAAGATTAATAATATCTGGAATAGGAGAATGCGTTGAAAAATTTCCAGATGAAGTTATAAAATTTATTTTCATACCTATACTAAATGTTGATTTAAAAGATGCATCAATTATGAATGTTATTGTCAATACTTTCAAACCTGCAAACAGATCTGTTCTTATTTCGTAAGTATATAAGATTATTCTTTTCATAATTTGATTTAGTTCATACTATATATTACAAATTGAAATATTATCTTTATTTGTTCAGAGAATACGTGGAAAATGCAAAGGAGTTAAAAGAATGGCATATATCTATTTTAGAAACTTTGTTATCTGTAAAGATAGAGCCAAACATATATGATAAATTAATAAGATTGTTATTGGGAAAAGCGGTCTTCTTTTCTACAAATATCAAATTTAGCAAATTGCTTTTGTCTTTTTTAAAAGCAAATCGAATTACATCAGAGGAACAGAAAGACTTACTGCAGGAAATAATCGAAGTCAATGAAACATTGTTTAAAAGACCTATAGAAAATATTTTGAAAAAGATGTAATTAAGTTGTCACCTGTAAGATAATTTTTGTATGTGATAAAATTTATTATAAAACACGTATTGTTATTTCTATATTGTGATAATCGTGTGTATGTGTGTATATATACTACGTACTTTATTGTCAAATAGCGTTATATATATATATATATATATATATATATATATACACACGCATGCGCGCACGCACACACATGTAGTAATGCTTTGCTTTGGTTAGTAATATAGTACAAGCGCAAGCATGGCTGAAGAATTGTCGGGTGTAACTATAGTAATATTTATAGCCGCTGGAGTTTTAACGATTTTGTTATTATTCATTTTTGCTAAACGACAGATAATGAGATTTGCTTTGCGTTCACGACGCGGACCACATATTCCTATCGGGCACGATACTAAAAAGGTATGCGTCTTTTTAAGGTTAGAAATTTGTATTTATCAAATACAAAATTTGAAATAATATGTATTATAGTCGTTGAAGAGAGAAATTGAAAGGCGTATAGAAGTTATACCAAGAATTCAATATGAACCACAGCTTATAAGTGACTCCAGATATATCTTAACTCCTGGTAGTCAAGTTCCACCGCATTATTATAGATTGAAAGCCGTAGATGATATTAAAACTTTAGGTACGTATATTTAGTAATTATTAAAAAATACAAATCTCATTATATATTTTTATCAATACAGAAGCTGAAATTACAAAATATGACAGTTGTTTAAAAAGGCATCCATCTGAAAATTTAAGAGCATATTTATTATCGACTCTTGCAACACCGTTAAATGGAAGTGGTCAACGTTTGATTCATCAATTTTGTGATTTGTATGAACATGCGAAACATGATCCAACAGAATTTGGCGATGAAGAATACCAAGTATATACACGTTTATTTCTTAAATTAATGGACGCGTAAGTACATCATTAATTTATCGAATAAAGTAAAAATTAATGATTGGTTTTTTGTTATAATTCTGTAATATTGACTATTAATGGATTTTAGAGCTCGCCTTTTGAAGTCTTATCCAAGTAGTAAAAAATCCAGCCCAAGCCGTACACCGATAAAGAAGAATATAGAAACTAAAAGAAATATATTAGAACCACGAATGCGTTTGCCTGAAGATCATGTGTTAACAGGGTCAAGACCAAGCACCTTAACAGTAATGGCACTAGATAATAGTGAAACATCCGTTTAGCATTATGAGAATCGTCACATACAACATATGTGACGAGTGAAATGTGTATATATGTATATATATATATATAACATCTGATTTAATTTTTTCTTTTTATTATATATCGTTTGCCTATTCATTCATACAAAAATATATGTGTAATATTTATAATTTCTTACTAAAAAATATGCATGTGTCACAGTACAGTAAATGCTATATCTACAAATGTAGAATAGATAACACTAATTTTTATATACAATATTGCTCTTTTTTATATTTATCAAAAGTGTATGTTTATCGTGTAGGATCTAATGTAGTTTAATCATATGTAGAATTCAAGACTCAAAAATTAATTGTATTATTGTACATTTATACATTGTACATTTACATTTATACATATTCCTAAATCGTCTATATTGATAAATAAGTAAACCAATTTTTATTATAATGCGGATGATGTTTTAAGGAAATTAATGAATTATGAAATGCAGATTTATACAGTTCTGGTAAGGGACTTGTTCTCATTAGATGTAACCACTCCATTACCTGAGAAATTGTTATTGAAAATAACTGTTAATATAAGTACCTATTAGATATTATTCGTATGTACAATTATATGCATGCTATAATAGAGAATATCTAATTTTTAAAGATTACCTGAGGGATTATATGATCTTTCCAATATTGTATATCAGCAAGTATAGCTATGGCTTGTGGAAATAATCTTGTTCTGACATGTTGTGAGGATATAATAGAATGCGTATCCATTATTATGCAATCCATTCCAGATAAACAAATAATAGAAATGAAAAAAATATCACAGTAAAGTAAAATTCGTTGGTCATTTTCAGATATTTCTGGTATAAGTGCTTGAATGCGATTTATAAAATCTATAACCCAATCTGATGTATACATCTTAGATTTCATTTCAGTTTGCACTCTTTGAATTTCTTGTAACAAATATAACCGTGCACTGTAAAAATATAAAATTTCTTTACTCTGTACAACATCATCAAGATTGTAACAGTATTCATAAATATTATCACTCATTATATTATTATTTTTTTTCCTTACCTGGGCATGGCTGAGATTAGATTAATTAATTCATTCATCCAATTCAAGGGTATCTCAAACTCGTTATTTAAAGCTAGTTCTGCTCTGATAATTACAGCATTTCTCAGTTTTTTTATGGGTGTTTCCCACCATACATTAGGCGATGTCATTCTCTCTATGTGTTCAACTGGTAATGCTAATACCGCAGAAATATACGGTTTAAAATAATCTTGCGTTAGGTCTACTTCATCTAAAAGATTGTTTAAAGTGGTAGAGAGCAATGTACGAATAGCATCATTTATTGTTTCATTTTTTAAAGCTCTAGCATAGGAATGCATAATATTTTTAAATAGAATTACATTTGTGTCATCGTCACTTAATAAATTTGTTAGAGCATGTGATAATGTCGTATCTAAAAATGGTTTTATTTTTTGTGCTTGCATAGCTTCACAGAGAATTTCTAAATTTGCATACAATATTTCATGTTCTTTACTTTGTAATAAATCTTTTATATTTTTATCAATTTCAAACATTGATAAATAATGCTCAACAAAGCTTCTTGCAGACAATGATATAACTGAATGATGACATGCAATAGTAAGACTGTATTCTTTAGCTTTATGAGATATCTCCGTAGTTTTATGTAAAAAATTCCAATTAATATTGGGCAAAGGTTTTGGATATTTAAATGCAAATATCCGTAAACATTCTATAGCAACGTTTTCGTTGAAAGATTTAGTACTATCTATACGTCTCAAATGTTCACCAACTACCCTTATAATACTTCTTTCTGGTAGGTATTTGAAATTATTTGGCTCTCCATGCGGCCAATTATATATGCCAGATCGGAAACTTTTAACTTCATTCGTAATAAATGAAATTAAAACATTACCAGCTGCATTTATAATCATTTTATTGACTTGCTCTAACATTTTGATCCAGCATGTGTTTGATACAGCTGGTATACCCTGAGATATATTTTTTGACGTTGTATCACTCGAAGTTGATGTATTTGATTGTGATGCTGTAGTATCATATTTAAAATCATCTGGTATAGTTTTTAATGGAATATCTTCTAATCGATACAAAGCTATTGCTTTAAGTGCAGCCTCACTTACCTCTGGATCATTTTGCATAACATATGACCATAATATTTCTAATATTTCTATAATCAAGGTGTCATATGCGCTGTTATTCATATTTAAAAAAGATGGAATATTTCCAAATAGTTCACATAAAGCTTTCATAACAATAGTACGTTTCTCTTTCTTCATTTTTGGTGCTAACACTTTCCAAACCGAGACAATACTAATAACAGAAGAACTACAAAGAGCAGAGATACCCTTAAGCGCGAGTGCTGTTGCAGCACTGCCATTTGTGTCTGCACACTTATTTAATATTTGTGAGATAAGTGGGGCAAGTTCTTCGGCACATTCCGGACGTTTTTCGCAAATGTGCTTGATTACTTTGGCACAAGTTACATCAGCGTACCAAGATTTATCATTTTGTGATGCTTCCATAAGTGCAGATGAAAGATACTGATAGCAACGTGGATCTCTATCGTTCATCGTCAAATATAATTCGAGAGCGAAATATCTTAATGGTCCTTCACTGCGGAATAATGTTTGCAATGTTCTATTTATAATTGGTACGTTTTCTTTTGTTATTACTAATTCGGGTAATGTATGAAGCAAGTATTTCGATTCATTCGGATCTCGAGATTTTGATAATTTATGCATGATCAGTGGTAACACGTGAGATGCAAAAACGATTATTTCTTTAGTAATTTGCATAAGTATATCACAAATGGCTTTTGTTACAATGACATCCTTACTTTGTAAAAACAAACCAGAAAGAATTAATCTATATTTATAACGTAAATCAATTGGACTTTTCGATAATGCTTTCAACCATGATAAAATATTCGTTTCCGTTATCGTATTTAACAAATCGATACTTTCTGTGTAAAATTGAATGTATGCATCAAAATGAATTAATCTTGCAAATATTCCTTCTGGATGAGGATTCCTGGCTTCTTTTGTCCATTTTGTTTCGGTAACAGCTTTACTTATCAGAGCATTAGCTTTAGTTAAAGCTTCGGCACACAAAACAGAAGGATAAGGCATCCACTTCAATATAGACGCTATTAGCATATTTATCAATGTTATGTTGCACGACATTTTATTCAATATAAGCTCACCTGTAATTAAATTTCGAAAATATTAGAAATTATATATTAAAACAAATTACGAATTAATTATTATTAATTTGCACTTACATAATTGTAGAACATTAGTTAAGTAATATCCAGGACATATCATAATCATTTCGGACATTAATGCCAGTATAATATTACCTGATAAATTATCATACTTATTTATAATAGTAGATATTGTATCAAGATTTACTGCAGGGTCGAAGCCGTGTTCAAGGAAACATATACAAACGGATGATAATAATGGAAGTAATGCTATGCAAGTATCTTTGTCATTTTTGGATAATGATACCATTGCAAATCCAAAAATTTTATAATACGTTTCCAAGCAAGTATCTGTATCATTTGTACGTAGCCATAATAGAATTTCAATTTGCAATTCTAAATCATTACTAGATTTAATTAATTGCCAAGCTTTTTCTTTACAACCGTCCGATAATGATGAAGAAGGATTGCATAAAATAAATAAGAAGACCGGCCTCAAAATTTTTACACTATTCTCCTTTATCCTAAAATAAATAATATATTATATATAATAGTTAAATGTTTTTCACATCAATAGTTAATATATATAATATAAAACGCACTGTCTGTCAGGATAGTTCATTATAAAATGCATTTGATCTAATACAGCGCGCCAAGAATTTTTTTCTTCTTTCAAAATTGAGATAAATGGAAACTGAGGCATTGGCAATTTATATGAACATTTATTATCTTCGGTAGCATGAAGTTTAAAATCCAATATCAGTAAATGGCTCATGCTTATGGTAATTGCGACATAATTGCTAGAAAATATAAAATTATCCTTATAATTTATATATATATATATATATATATATATATATATATATATATATATATATATTATATATGAACATATAAATTTGTACATACTTTGTAGAAGAAACATAAGATATTAAAGTACAGAGAGCCGTAGTAACAGATATTA
Source organism: Dolichovespula saxonica (assembly GCA_911387935.1). Lineage (NCBI taxonomy): Eukaryota > Metazoa > Arthropoda > Insecta > Hymenoptera > Vespidae > Dolichovespula > Dolichovespula saxonica. Next base: position 6,026,815 of record OU426998.1, on the reverse strand, counting down.
CTCCATTTTCTACTAGTCTAACTATTGCTTGACATACAGACGTACTAAGTATTTTATCTTTGCTTTCAAGTTTTGATATAAGCAATTTATATTCTGGTATCTACAATAATATACACATTTTTATATTAAATAAATTAGTTTACATTAGATTGTAAATATGTTCTCATAACCTTTATAACATCTTTAAATGTTCCATTTTTGTACTTCTCCTTGATTACTTCGTAAAGTCTAGATACTGCCTATAGATAAATTATTGCATGTAAATTATTTTTACATGTATTTATACACATATACTTGGTAAAAGTTCAATATAGTTTTTCAAAAATTTCAATTACTTTAATCGTTTAATCAAAATACTTACATGAGATATTAAAACAGGATTCTTTGAGGTTAATTTATATTCAATTACATCCATATTTTAGCATTGATGTTCTGTAATTCTTGTTCTTTTTTTTTCTTTTAATAAGTATTTACGCTATATCAACGTTTTCGGTGTTATTTATAAGTCTTAAAATGTTTGTATAACCTATATTCTTAAGTAGAACGTCAACGAAAACAAATTACATCTCACATCCATCACTTTATTGAGAGTTAAACATTTAAATTTTCCAAGTATAAAAACAATCTTTCTTCCAAATTTTATCTACACTCTATCGTTACAAAACTTACCTCGAATATCATTATAATGTTTTTCGTAAAGTATTTTTTCACGACAATAAAAAACCGATTCGAATAATGCGCATGCGTCGTACAGATCACGTGAGTCAAAAGCCCGCGCTTGCAATTGTGCGTGTATAACGTTTAGCGGCAATGATACGGCCTTAAAGAAATGCAATAACCGTTTATATCTGTTATCAAACAATTGCTTTGAAATATTTCAACTATAAATTTATCAAAGAAGATGCTATATACATTAATATCTGCCACGCCCGGTAATAAAAACATTATTGAGATTTTTTCATATATTTATTTGTATGGACAAGTTGGAGCATAGTGCACAATATATTTAATATATAGTAGTCTGGGAAAGGGAATCAGAGTACATTCTGGAGTTTGAACACAATATCTTACAATTTAACGACAAGATGCCTGCATTTCTGTATTTGCTTCTGTACGTTTTTTTTTTTTTTTTATGTTATTCGTATATTCATATATTCGAGATGTATAATATATATAAAGCGCGTAACGACTCACTATTTTTATCAATCTAAAAAAAAGGAGACGAGAGGAATACAGGTCCTTTTTGTTAATTGTTTCTCGTGTTGTCTCAGTCCATATATATGTATACATACATATATACATATATATATATATATATATATATATATATATATATATATATATATATATATATATGTTTAATATTCTTCTTTTTTTTTCTTTGTTTCTTCTTCCTTTAACTCAACTCCCCACTCGATGATTTCTTTTTTAACGTGTAATTATGCTACGTCGTGGCAAATAGTACTCGCTAGATTATATCTTTAGTCCGGAGATTGTCTCCAATTGCTAATTACATTTGTTTTCTATTAGACATTAGGGTGGTAAAGGGGGGCGCGGGGGCGAGGACGACCTGTCTGTGCGTGGGCGACCCTGGATAACGTCGTCATCGTCGTCGTCGTCTTCGTCGTCATAGTGCGATTAAATTTCTATCCCACCTTCCGGTAACGTATATGCGATTGCAAATGCGTTAGGTACATTAAGGCTTTTTATTTGCGAGGGCTGTGTTGTTGTTGTTATTTGTTGTTGTTGTATTTGTTCGGTGAAGTTCACGAAAGGAAACGTTATTATATGATTGGAGACAGCTCCTTTTTATCTTCTTTCTTTCTTTCTTTCTTTCTTTTCTTCGCCATATTCCTCTTTTCTTTCTCCTCCCGTTTTCTTCCCATTCTCTCCCATAATTAGCGATTAACAATCTATATTAAATTTGTTTCAAAGCAAATACATTATACAGCCTATACAATCGGTAAGAACGTAATTTTGTCTTCCTTCCTTTCTTTCCTTTTCTTTCTTTCTTTTTTTTTTTTATATCTCCATTAATAGTCTGGCGAAGAACGTAGGGCAGGGTCCAGGTACTTAGGCTATCTGCACATTTTCATAAAAATGTCCCTTTTTAAGATCACTAAAAGAGACGATATAGAAGCGGTTCCCCTCTTTCATGTACTCGGGCCTCTGACTTTTTCGTTCGTTCGTTCGTTCTTTCTCTCTCTCTCTCTCATTTTATTTTTATTTTTATTTTATTTTTTATAAAAATCACAGCACAGCACCAGCATTATTTTAAAGCCCACCCCTTTCTTCTCCATCGAGCACCCCACTAAAACTGAGGCGGCTCGTTTACAGTATTACGTTTCCGCTATATGAATTTTTATCTTCTTTTCCATTTAGCAAACTGATTTTGTTTTTATTCGTTCGATTAAAAACGCTTTCCCTTTTCTATTCTTTTCATTTCATTTCGTTTCGTTTCTTTTTGATTTGATTTGGCATTTACAACACACTATGCGGTTAGATAAAATTTGTCCGATACCACTGGCAACGGGTGTACTTATTACCAATCGATCGCGTCGCTTTCTCTCTCTCTCTCTCTCTCTCTCTCTCTTTCTCACTCTCTATCTCTATCTCTATCTCTATCTCTCTCTCATCTTATTCGATGACGATGATAATAAAATAATATAATAATTAATAACTAATAATCATAATAAAAGAGATAATAATAGTCGTTACTAAACTAATATTATGTAGTTTACTTTATATGTACCATAGTATATGTATATGTAATACATTTTTTACTTTTCTTCTCTCGTTACCTTCCTAGCATTTCTTATTTCTTTTTTATGTTTTTTTTTGTCCCTTTCACGACGCTGCACATACTTCTTTTCTTTTTGTTTTTTTGTTTTTTGTTTTTTGTTTTTTTTTTTTTTTGTTAAACTGTAGTACAACGTTGTCTAGCGTTTATTTTTTTTTTTAGTAAACAAATAGCGTTTCTAAGGATCAAATTTACAATCACTTAATGTCACCCTAATTATTTAGAATTATCTTTTTTTCTTCTTCTTCTTCTTCTTTACCATTTTAAATCTGTCCGACGCTTTATCTATATATACTCCTTACACAATCGTCTTGTTTACACATGTAAATCAATTATATTTATTTTAATACGTAATAAAATTTTTCTAATAGATAAATTCCAGCGAGTCATACAATCGTTTGCTTTTTCTCATTTCTCTCTCTCTCTCTCTCTCTCTCTCTCACTCATGCACGCACATACTCTCGCTCGCTCGTTCACTCTATCTCTCTCTCTCTCTCTCTCTCTCTTTATTCTCTACAAAAATCGAAGGTATGCACTTTCGTTCCTTTCATTGTTTTTTTACAGGCTTAAAATTACACCGATTCGATTTGACGTATTCAATGATACGCCAACATCAGTCACACACACACACACACACAAACGCGTACACAAAACACGCACACGCACACGCACACGCACACACATATACACGGATATTACTATTTATACAATGCACATGTACACTCTCTCCGCACGCGCACGCAAAATATTCTCTTTCTTTCTTTTCTCTCGCGTTTAACACAATCGTTCAGATTCGTACGCAATTTCCCTATGTAACTACGTTCGATAAAAATTGTATCTTTGTCAAATGCCTACTCGGAGTTCAAAGGTCGTTGAGTGGGAAGATAATACACTCGTACACCCACCAACGGATTTCTCAAATACATTGTGTTTTGTCATAGCTTCTCTCTCTCTCTCTCTCTCTCTCTCTCTCTCTCTCTCTCTTTCTTTACCTACTCCCCCTATTTCACCCGTTTTTCTTTCCCCCCCCCCTCATTTTATTTTACGACGATCATGCGAAAACAGTTTAGAAAATAAGGATATTCATAAGTAACCCTTGTAATCTTTCAGTCTGACGAGATATCTTTAGATTGTTGATTTTTTTCGCATTCTCATTCGTTTCTTATATATATCCTCTCTCTCTTTTTTCTCTCTCTATTATTATAACCTTCGTTAAAATTCGATTTACTCGACTCACGCGATCGATCGACATTTCTTATTGGTGATTTACGTGATCTACTACGGATCTTTCGATTCTCACCCATCAACCTCTCCTTCTCTTCTCTCTCCTTCATCCCTCTTCTCGCAAGAAAAAAAAATTTTTCATTTCACGTCGATCGAGAAAGCTTTTCCCTCTTCCGCACCCCAACGCCTCGTCCCCCCCGTTTTTCAATTGGACGTTTCTTTACTCCTAAATAGCGTTGACAAAAATCGTATCGTTCGAACATCCCCCCCCCCCAACATGGTTATTTTTCTTTATCACGAGATCCATTAGGGATCCATTGACGGAGATAAAGCTTTGTTGGTGCAACGTGAATAGAAAAAGTTTGTTACATCTTGCATCGTCGGTAAGCTTAAAAACGCACGCGCGATTTTCTTATGGAACGAACGTAAAATATTGTTACTTTCGTGAGTCGAAAAAATGTTCGAATCTAATCGAATTCTCGTTCAAACTAACACAAGCGCGATTATTAATAAAACGTTATTCTCGCGTATCGTTTATTTATTATTTTGTTAGATAAAAACTTTACTCAGTACTATGATATATATATATATATATATATATATATATATATATATATATATGTATATATATATATATATAATTACACTTATCGCTTACGTATAATCGGATACGACGACGAGGCTTGTCCGAGAACGAGATTAATAATTAATTATGTATAATATGCTTACATCATTTTATTTACACGTTATTTACAAAAGGAAAATGTATCAACCATTTTGGTTCCGCATCGAGAACCTCGAATGTACGCTCGTATTTATGTTATTTATGCATTTATGTATTTATTTATGTATGTATGCATTTATGTAGGTATTTATGTACACGAAGGTCGGTCCACGCGCTTGCATCGAAGCTGGAGAGAAATAAAGAGAGAGAAAGAAATAGATAGATAGATAGATAGATAGAGAGAGAGAGAGAGAGAGAGAGAGAGAGAGAGAGAGAGAGAGAAGAGAGAGAAGAGAGAGAAGATAGAGAAAGAGAGTGGAAGGTTTATACTTTCAATCGTTATGGCGATACTTCAACGTACTTCGATAAACTATGACGAAAAAATTCATTTCGAGGGAGGAAAAAGAAATGATTCATCAATCGAAATTATCGATAAAAACTCGACAAGATTATAATTATTCTTCGTTGAACTCCGACGATCGAGGCTGTTCAGCGAGGATTGGATCTCTTCGAAGTTAGCCGATGTTTGTCCAAGGGCCCTTCATGATTTTAAGTACAATTCTACCAGCCTCTTTACGATCGGTCCGAAGAAATGTGATTGACAAACAGAAAGAGAGAAGAAAACAGAGATAGATAGATAGATAGATAGAGAGAAGAAGAGTCATAAAGTTGTAAAGAGAGATATTGAGAAAGAAAGAGAGCGAGATAGATAGATAGATAGATGGATAGATAGAGAGAGCGAGATAGAGCGAGAGAGAGAGAGAGAGAGAGAGAGAGAGAGAGAGAGAGAGAGAGAGAGAAATGTCGTGAGTAAGTAAATTGACTCGAAATAAAAAGGATAAGGCGAATCCTCTCGAGAGTTCCTTAGGGATATTCCTTAGGGCTGTCTGCCCGCGACGGCACCGCTCGAGGCCGGATGCGGCGCGTGGTGAGTTTGTGCGGAGCTGCTTCCGGCGGTTCCGCCGGTTCCACCGGCTAGTACGGGACCGGGGGCCGCGGGTCACTTGGGCGGAAATGGCGAGATCACCGAGGCGGCTACCGCGGCGGCCTGCTGACTCGCTAGCACTGCCGCTGCAACACACAGAGACAGACGGCAGGCCATTAATGTTTCGCCACGAAGAAATTTTTCGACCTTTTCCTTCCATTTAATCCCAATTTTCTATTTATTTATTTATTTATTTTTATTTTTTTTTTTCTATTGACACCCATCTCCTCTAGCTTCTTCATTAAGATCCTCAATTCTTCCAAAATTTTCTCAAATCGATGATGAAATGCATCTCTCTTTTTTATATATATATATATATTTGTTTATATACACACACATATATATATATATATATAAACATATATATATATAATTTTTTTTTCTTTTTTTTCGATATACCGAAAGAGAAATCTAATTTCACAATTTAATTTTATTCATAGAAATTTTTCTTTGTCTTTTTTTTTTTTTTTTTTTTTTTTAAATAACGATTCTTAGTCCAATTTTTGAAAAAAAAAAGATAAGTAATTTCGAATAATTTCTCTGTAAGATCGATGATGTGTGTTTGTTGTCGTCATTGAGAACACTCGCGCGATTCTTCGTTGGCGATTCTTGCCAGTCCAGCCCAAGAAATTCTCTCCCTTAGCGCTTTCAGTCGAGAGAGTTTAGAGAAAATATATCACGTCCTCTTTCGTCTATGATTATTATTACTTAGATGGATAGTAATGATCAATTGGAAAAATAATGACGCCTCGTGAAAAATATGAAAAGTAGTTCTTCCTCGCAGTTTTTAATCGGGAATGTCTAATCGCTCGAAGTATCATCCGATCGAACTATTTTTCCATTTTTAAGTGATTATTATTTTACGAGAAAAAAGGAGTGAGACGTGGAACTTGTATATGTATCTGTGAGTGTGTATATATATATATATGTATATATATATATATACGTGTGTGTTGAGAGAAAGAGCAAGAGAAAGGGAGAGTGCGAAAAAGCAATAAGATAATAAGAGTTAAACACTTAAAGCACTTATTTTTTTCTTCGTTTTCCTATCTTTCGGCATAACACGAATCTTCACATGGTTTCAATATATTTTATTCGTATTTTTTTTTTAAGTCCCATCTCTCTCCCTCCCCCTCTCCTCTCTCTCTCTCTATCTGTCTCTCTCTATCTCTCTGTCTCTCTCTATCTCTCTGTCTCTCTCTGGCAGTGGAAAGCTGTATTAAAATACACTTGGTCGATTAAGTTTGTTGTTTTGCATTGTGTACATCGCGAAACGCGAAGCGTAATCCGTTTTCTTTTTTCTTTTCTTTTATTATTATTTTTTTTTTTTTAAGTTTTTTGTTTCTTTTCTCTTTTTTCCTTTTATTTTTTTCTTCTTCCTCCTCCTCCTCCTCTTCTTCTTCCTCCTCCTTTCACTTCAATAAAACTAAATAGACGACGTTATTACTTCGCCCACAATCGTCGGAGCATCGATATGATATCATAGAAAAAACGTTGTCGCTAAATGCCATTTAACATTACATTGAAATAATGCACGTCGAAAGTTGGTCGAAAGTAGCGCAACGCAACGAATCCACGCGCAACGCGATCGTTTTATCCTGTTATACGTTATCTAAGACGGCTTTTACATTCATTGCTTAAAGAAAATGACGATTGGGAGAACGAATTTCAATATGGCTGATACGACGGGGGGTGGGTGGGTGGAGAATCTAAGTTCATCGTCAATTAATATGGGATTTTAATGTTTTTATTTATTTATTTATTTTTTTTTTGTTTAATCTTAAGATCGTGATCATGCTGCGTCGACGCTTAAACGATTTAAAAAGGAAATTTATATTAATTAAGATCGAATAGCGAGATAATTGCAATTAACTTTTATCATCTCTCTCTCTCTCTCTCTCTCTCTCTCTCTCTCTCTCTCTCTCTCTCTCTCTCTCTCTCTCTCTCCGTCACTGTCTCCCTCCGTCTGTCTCTCTCTTTCTCTTCCTCTCTATGTATTTATATCCTCTCTCTCTATCTCAAACAACGGCTTTCACGAGGAAGTCGACCGTCGTCCCCATTTCTATTGTTCGTATCATAAAAGCTTTACAACTTCCGATGTAAGTGCGTAAATTTCTATCGTAAAATTTCGTACAATGAATTTTAATAATGTATCCGTTTAGCGCGCTAGACGTATAATAAGCTTCTTCTGGAAGACTACAGAGTCTAACGAAATTTGTATGTATATTGTATATACATATATTTACATGTATATATATTTATATATATTTATATTTATATATTTATATATATATATATATATAACACGTTTCGTTCGAAAAATTAAGGACTACATTTGCTCCTT
>OU426998.1:6013738-6016238 GCA_911387935.1 Dolichovespula saxonica | reverse complement strand
ACTGTCCGGTTAAAAGGGGATAGCCTAATCCCACGTGCGTGTGATGATGCGTGTGCACGTGTCTCTGTGGTGGCGGAGATCTGCTGTCCTTTCCGAGGTTCCCGCTACCGGTATCCACCGGGCCAGATTGTTGCTGCTGGCCGCCAGGTTGTCCTTGCTGTTTCCCAGGCTGTTGACCCTGACCCTGCGGTGGGCCAGGTCCCGCAACCGAGGTCGGTGGTCCGCTAGGTGGCCTGGCGGGTGTCGGCCCTGCCGAAGACGGACTGGCGGATGCCGCGGACGTCTTTGGCGTCGGTGACTTCAGGGCACGTTCCTGGAGTTCGTGGATCTTATGCGCCGAATAATACTGATTCGCGTGGTGCTGCAAAAGATCTAGGGCCTTGCCACCCGGTGGACGGCTTAGATCCTCCGGTGCATGATACCTGGGCAACTGATGCAGGTAAGGACTACCCGAATATGGCCCGGGTACCAACATTGGGCTTAAACCTCTGTAAACTGGATGGCCAGGGTCAAAGGGTAGCGCACCGTAATGCTGTGGCTGCATGTATCCCGGATGTATATACGCGTATTGCGAGGTGGGCGGTGGCGGTGGTCCCTGAGTCTCCATCGTGGGCTTCACTCCCTCTTGCTTGTTTTTCGAGTCGTCGCTCTTCCCCAAATCCTGCGGCTTTTCTTGCTTCGGTTGATGCTTCGGACTCGGGGGCGGAGCTTTCGCCTGTTGACTTTGTTTGTTCGACTCTTCCTTTCGTCTTTGCTCCCCGGGATATAAGTAATACCTCCTGTCGTCTTGCACGGGACCAGGAGGCGGTGGAGGAGGCGCAGCTCTTTGACTTTGCGTGCCGTGGTAGACGTGATAAGGACTCATTTGACTCTTCATCTCGATACTTTCCTTTAGTATCTGATGGTTCTCGTGTTGCTTGTCCTTCAAGCTCGGCTGTTGCGATTGCGGTTCCTGCTTCATCTTTGCCTTTTGCTCGTGCGCCTCTTGTTCCTGGACCTGCTGATTCTGTTGTTGTTGTTGTTGTTGTTGTTGCTGGGAGATCGCTTGAGGCGGCTGATACGGATACCCTGGAGGCATGTAACCACCGTAACCACCGTAATAGTGAGGCTGCTGTTGAGGTTGAGGCAAGGGCTGGCTCAGTTCCTTCTTTTCCTTCTCCGAGACTACGCTTTGCAAACTGGCCATCGACGGCATCTGCGGTATGTTCAAAGGTTTCATTTCCTGTTTTGGCGTGAGATCGCTCGGTTTCTGATCGACCGACTTGCTCTCCTGAACGCTAGGCACCAAGTAAGGAGGTTGACCGTAATACGGGTACATTCCAAAGTGTGCAGGTAAATGCGTCGGCGCGCTGGTCTTGTTGTCCTTCTCTTGATTCTGTTTCGACTTGTCGGCTGGTTCTGCCTCGAGAACAGGCGCCGCGTCGTCCGATATGTCCGAGTAGGCCGGACTTTGGACGTCTTCCCTCGCGGAATCGACTATCGGCGTTTCCAATGGCGAAGGATGCGGACTTCCACCGGGCGATTTTTTCGATTTCTTTTTGTAACCCTGCGGCTTCGGCGTTCGCGGGTCCTTACTCTTATCCTGGTCTGGCATCAGTGACGACGTAGGCTTTACTTTGAATTGCGGCATCTTCGTGTGCAACGAAACGCTTGGATACTGTTGCATGTGAGATTGTACACCTTGTCCAGGATGTCCGGTCGTAGGAGGCCCGGTTTGTAGGCTCGCTTGTTGCGTAACTTGTCCGGTAAGACCTTGAAGACCTGGATGCTGACTCGCCATACTTTGCAAGCTTTGTTGTTGCTGCTGCAAAGTTGGCTGCTGAATAACGTGCGCTTGGGTTGGTTGTCCCAATTGCGTTGACAACGGATGCTGCACGGATTGCAACTGATGTGCCGGCGGCAATTGTTGCTGTACCGACGATTGTAACTGTTGTTGCTGCTGCTGTTGACTCGTTTGCAGCTGAGGTGGCGGTACGGTTTGTAACGTCTGTTGGGCTTGTTGCAACAACGGATTTGGTTGTTGATGTTGTTGAACTTGAGAGGGTTGAGGAGGTTGAGGTATATTGAGTGGCTGCGGTATGTTTGTACTGGGATGCGGCGAAGGCACGGGCCTGGGAGATTGACTTGGATGAGGACTCGGACTTTGAGGTGGATTCGTCGATGTTATCGAAGGTTGACTTTGTTGTTGCTGTTGTTGTTGCTGTTGCTGCTGCTGCTGTTGCTGTTGCTGCTGCTGCTGTTGTTGCTGCTGCTGCTGCTGTTGCTGCTGTTGTTGTTGTTGTTGCTGCTGCTGCTGTTGCTGCTGCTGCTGTTGTTGTTGTTGTTGTTGTTGTTGCTGTTGTTGCTGCTGCTGCTGTTGCTGCTGCTGCTGCTGCTGCTGCTGTTGTTGTTGTTGTTGTTGCTGGATACTCTGTTGTCTCGAGGAAGGCGGTGCCGCGGACGTAGGGGCAGGTAAATCGTCTTGGCCGAACCTTAAAACGCCAGGTTTGACGATAGCCTT
>OU426998.1:5996238-6008738 GCA_911387935.1 Dolichovespula saxonica | reverse complement strand
TCTGTCTCTGTCTCTTTCTCTTTCTCTCGATGGATTAAAGACAGTTCGAGGAGTCGATCGATAAACGTTAGAGGGGAGTGGGGGAGAGACATGAGGATTTGGTACCGTTTCTTGTCCAATCGTCTCGTGACTTTTACGGATATTCCAAAAATAAGTCAAGCTTCGTTGCTACGAGAGAAAAATAGAGATAGATAGATAGATAGATAGAGAGAGAGAGAGAGAGAGAGAGAGAGAGAGAGAGAGAGAGAGAGAAAGAAAAAGAGAGAGAAAACAAGGCATTCAGGCATCGCTTTTGTCCTCGATTGAAAACTATGTTTACTCGTCGCGAACGAGAGACCGAATTTTTATGATCGATCGATCGATCGGATATAGAAACTAAATCGAGATATAGCTTGAACTCGATTTCGATTACAAACGTTTTCACATGTTCTATGAAAAGGAAATATATATATATATATATATATATATATATATATATATATATATATATATATATATATATATATATATAAAGCGACTACTCCATTCGTTTTTCTTTACCCATTTCGTCAATATTCGACATCAATCCTCACCCGCCCCCACCCGCCATCCCGAAAAAAGAATAATCTATCAATAACTCGTTTCTCTGATTAAGATTAAATTATTAAGACCCTTTTTTATTATATCAGATAAATATTTTTAAAAATAAATGATCGGTATTTATATTAAAGCAATAGATACGTAATATGAACGATGGAATCCTGACAAATAATTATTTATATCGATCAAAATACTCATATATACCAATCATACATATAATTTTACAAAATAATTATCGTTAATTAATACGAGTATAGAGCGAAATAAATCGAAGTGTATTATTAATTAATAATAAGTCTCATTTATCATTGTCTATCATAAATAATGAATATAAAACGTAGAGAAAATCGTCGGTATTAAATCCGGTTTACTTTTAGCACAGAGTATAACAAAATCGATTGGACCATGCGTTTCTATACATCTCGTTCTACAGAAAGATATATATATATATATATATATATATATATATATATATATCTTTTTCTAATGTAGATTCGTGTACAGTCGAGATGAAAAACTGGTTGGATATGTTTCAGATTATATTTTTATAAGGGAGATAGAGAGAAAACAAATTCTTGATATAGATCGCGAAAGAAAATATCGAATACGTTTCCATTGACTAGAAAGTAACGGGGTAAGGAAGGGGGTTCCTACTAACTAACTATCCATGATAATAATATCGAACGCGAACTACGATATCTCACAATTATTGGCGGCCGAGCCGTGGCCCGTAGAAAATTTACTGTCGCGATAGTAAACCATATACTCGTTGATAAGATGTATAATAACAGTATTTACTCATACTGCAACGAAGGCGGTCGTCTTCTACATAAGCGTATGTTTCGCAGGCGTTTTTACGGCATATGCCAAGGAGTGACACATTTCCGATACCATAAAGAGAAATAACTATTTTTACGTCGAGTACATACATTCGAGTGAGTATCTATCTCTTTTTCTCTCTTTCTCTATTTCGTAGTATTCTTTGTAGGACTCTTTCAAAAAAAGAAAAAAAAAAAAGATAAAAAAATGTCAACTAATAAACGGAATTACGATGTACCTACGTATCATACAAAAACTTGTCTCCCTCGGCACGATACGAATAGAATTGTATTTTATTTTTGTCCCCTCTCTCTCTCTCTCCCTCTCACTCTCTTTTTCTTTCTTTCTTTATCTCTTTTTTCTTTTTTTTTTTTTTGTGAAGTCGTAGACTCTTACACTCTTAAAATATATCTCTTAAAAATAATTCAAAAACTATGTAAACTCTTTATATTCAGTTCAAAGGGGAACGTAAAGAAAAGGGAAGGAAAAAGAGAAAAGGGAAAAGAGAAAAGAGGAAAAAAATAAAAAGGAAAAAAGAAAAAAAGAAAACAGATATATGTATGGGCTTTCGAAACGTCAAGGACTCCACTCGTTTTCTCCTTATTTCTCATTGCCTGACGACTCTGGACCACACACAACACGTGCGTACAGCAGTTTCGTACATACGAAAAAAGAACGGTTCTTTTCTCTCGCATATATATATATATATATATATATATATATATATACACATACATATATATTGTTTCTTCTTTTTTTGGTATACAAGAGTCTAAAGGAGAGAAAACGTGCGCGCTTAATTCTTGCTCGTATATAAACCGTCGTCTCTTGCCGAGTAAACGACTCACGGCGATAGACTTTGAATGCTTTTTATGCGACCGATGAAGGTTCAAGAGACAACTATGGTTAAAGAAAAAGATACGTGTACGGAGACGTGTACGTAGTGAGGAGAGAACACGCGTTCGTCACGCATGGTTAATTAAAAAAAAAAAGAAAAAATGTCAAGGAGTATATTGGTACTACGACAACGACAACAACAACAACGATAACGACAACGACAACAGCAACGGCAACGACAACGGCAACGGCAATAACGACATTGACAACGACGACGACGACGACGACGACAACGACAACAACGATGACAACGACAACTAAGGCAACAACTTATTGCCTTGATCGTCGATTTGCATTTCTGCTTTATAACGGTTGGTGCATTAATAATTCCACGTGGGGCTAACAGGTTAATCTCCGGCAATAAACGTCGTACGCGCGAATACGTAATTATACGCTTATACGTAACTAATGATCGAGATCGTGTAACAGAAGTAACGAACGACAGTATCGATAAATTATGCCGTTCTGAAATACGAGTGAAAAATAGGGGAGAGTGAGTGAGTGAGTGTGAGAGAGAAAGATAGAGAGAGAGAGAGAGAGGAGGGGAAGAACGATCGATTTAATCCGAGATGTTACTCTCGATATCGAGTTTATTATATCCCACTGAAATATTGATCTCCTTACTGATCTCATCTGTCGTTTCTTATTTCTTTCTCTTCTTTTTCTTTTCTTTCCTTCTTTCTTACTTTCTTTCTTATTAACTCATTTACTTATTAACTTTCTTTCTTTCGCCTTTCTTTCTTTTTTTTTTTTTTTTTTTTTTGATTTTGATTCATTTTACCTTTCGTTATATCGAAAAGGATAAGAAACCAGTTTGCCAGGCATTCCAACGTTTATTCTCCAATTTATTCGATAGTAACGTCGATATTTTGAGGATCTTTATCTTTCTCTCTCTCTCTCTCTATCTCTCTCGTCTCTCGTCTTACCGATCGATCGATCAATCGATCAACAGTTTTAACGTCTAATCTATTCCAATAATACTCAAAATATATCCTTAACGAGCATTGAGATAAATCAAGCGAATAATAATAATAATAATATTAATAATAATAACAGTGATAATAACGCGTTATTCGATTCTCGATGGATTCCACCGTAGAAATTCCGTGAATATAGAAACTTTCGTTTATTAACTCGTGAAAACTCGTTATATCCTATTGAACGATCTCGATGGTGTTAGTAATTATTTTTCCAAAAGTCTCTTCCTATCTATATTTCTATCTTTCTCGTTATCTTGTCCCTTTTATCTTCTATGTTGCGGCACACTCGAAGCTCGTCTTCTTCCTTCAACCGACATCGAATGAGACGGCTTTATATAACGAATTTACTTTCGAACGAAACGACGAGATCCAAGAGTAGTAATAGTGTAGTAGTAGTAGTAGTAGTAGTAGCAGTAGTAGTGGTAGTAGTAATGGAAATAGTATTAGATGGTACTTTAGAAACGATGAATTCCTTTCGTTAACGTAAAATCATTCGTTTTACATGTTGAATATTTATATATCGAAATGTTAAATTTATCATTCTTTATCAATCTTTATCAGGAGTTAGAGAGAAATAAATAAATAAATAAATAAATAAATAACGATAGAAGAAAGAGGGCCAACAGAGAGTTGGTCTTTGAAAGATTAAAGGACACGTATAGGAAGAATCGACAAGGAGCGAGAGAGAGAGAGAGAGAGAGAGAGAGAGAGAGAGAGAATATAAGAGAAAGCAAGAGAGATAGAAGGCAACTGGTCCGAAAGAAAGGTTTGGATGCCAAGATGAGTAAAAGAATCGATGAGAGAGAGAGAGAGAGAGAGAGAGAGAGAGAGAGAGAAAGAGAGAGAGGGAAGAGAAAGTAATAAAACACGAAGAGAGGGCGCCGAGTCTCGACAGATTGGCCCGGTATTCGATGGAGAATTCGATGAATTTATGGATTTCCTAATCCCTCGTTATGGGAGGAGGAACCCTTCGGGAACTTCTCCCGGAGAATCGATACTTTCTTGCTTCTGACGTGCGCGAAGCACAACGTGCTTCGACTAGGAAGATAAAGAGAGATCGGGACTTTGGTATTACGTTGCAAAGCCCTCAGGGACAAACTTCGAGAGTAAGATCGCATCATCGTGGGACGATGACGACGATGACGACGACGATGACGACGAGAACGACGATTGCGCGAATCTTCTTTGTTCTTTATCGTTTCTTTTTTCTTTCTTTCTTTCTTTTTGTTTGTTTTTCTTTTTCTTTTTTTCTTTTTCTTATCGTTTTATCATCGTTAGAAGAATGAATTTCAACGTTAAAAAAAAAAAAACACTATGAAACTTATTCCTCCAATTGATTAAATCATAATGCTAATTAAAAACTCTGTGTATGTGTATTTTGTGTGTGTGTGTGTGTATTATTGCAAAATAAGATAAATGAGAAAAATAATAATCGGATATTTTATAATAAACAATTTCCTTTAGAGATATCGCAAATAAATTGGGCGTTATTGAAATTAAAAATATATTGTATTCGTATATGCGATGGGATTGAATGAAAATATTCCATTTATGGTTCTATCGAAAAATTTCATCCATTTTATACATATATATATATATATATATATATATATATATATATATACATACATACGCACACACAAACACACATATAGATTACGAAGTTATTTATTAAAGGACGAGCATCAAGAAGAGAAAGGAAGATTGATTTTTTTTCTTTTTCTTTTTTTTTTTTTTTTTAATCATTCCAAAGCCGACAGAAAGAATATTGAAACGACCATTAACAAAACGGTGAGATGAGATTAAATTCGCGCGACAAAAGGCGAGTGGTAAAATCGAGAAGCTGTTGAATTATCGATCGATTCCCGGTCGAACTTCCGCGACTACGAACCTGCTTGTTATTTAATTAACATGATATACGCTTGAAGCACCCAAATGGACAGTGAGAGAGAGAGAGATAGAGTGAGAGAGACGATGGACGTCCGTTATAACGATAGGACGGAACACGTCCGTGCTCGTTGTGGCATTCCCAATTAGCTATGATAAATTATACGAGATAAATTCGTCTCTCGCGTAAACTTCTGTCGTTATTACCATTATTAGTATTGTCGGCTATCGTTATTATTGTTATTATTATGATTATTACGATTTTGATTGTGAGTGTGATAATTAGTATTATTATTTTTATTATTATTATTATTATTATTATTATTATTATTATTAGTATTATTGTCGTCATCGCCATCAACGTTTCTATAACTATAATGGTTTGAGTTCAAACAAATATTGAAGCTATACCTGTACTAAATATATATATATATATATATATATATATATATATATATATATATATATATATATATGTGAGATAGAGATAGACACGGGTGTGCCTGAAAATGGTAGGAAAAGCGCTAATTTAATTAACGTGAAAAACACTAGTCTCGCGTTACCGGAAAATGGTGTAATACGCACCGGTAATGGATATTTCTCTCTCGGTGATTTTGCTTTGACACATCGTCACAAATCGGTTTTTCGAATGTAACACTTGCAAATAATGAAATTAAAACAGGGTGGGATACAGAGAGACAGATAGACAGACAGAGAGAGAGAGAGAGAGAGAGAGAGAGAATCGATCAATGTACGATCCTATTGAGGTCCACTCTCCTCCCTCCCTCTCTTTTCCCATTCCGCTTTTGCCTGCGTAAAACGTAAATCAGTTTCCTCGTTAGGCTAATTCCGCTCCGATTCCGTTTTACGATCCTTTCTATTATTTCTCTTGCTATTCGTCCAATGATATATATATGTCTTTATCTAGTGATATCCGAAAGCTCACGATAAACACATTGGTACAATACGCTTCGGTAATTACATTTGATAAAGATTCTTTGACGTTTACTTCTTTTTCTCTTTTCTCTCTTCTTTTTTTCCTTTTTCTTTTTTTCTTTCGCCATCAATGCATATAACTTGTAATCTAATCTCGTCCATTAGTTTCTCCCTAATACTCTCACCCAACAGCCAATATATATTATCTTCTTAAAGATTTCTAAAAGAGAAAACCATAGAGAGAAGAAAAGGAACGAGAAAAAGAAAAAAGAAAAAGAAAAACAATAAATTGTGCATCTCGGAGGATCGATAACTAGTACCGTTTGTGATATAATGTGTTCGCGATAAAAATGATTTGTGTTTTATAAACGGATGAAATATCGTCATGTTATTGTACAATCAAAATTAAAAGCTCGAAACCGATCGAAAGCCGTCGGTGCATCATTTTTTCTTCTTCTTTTTTTTTTTTTTTAATAGAACATTCGAATATCTTTTAATAATCGCATTGAGGGAGACGAAAAGATGTGAAAAAGAATAAAAGGGAGGGAGGAGGGAGGAAAGAAAATGTATCTATCGAGCTGTGATAGGTCCTCACCTCCTTCGGTCTCATGCCAAACGATACCCTCGAGCGTGACCGATGTGCCAGGCTCACAGGGTCCCAAACATTCAGGCTCGGTAATGGTCCCCACGCTGGTCCCAACGCAAACGTCGGACATGTCCTGAAACACAAACAGAAGTTGACTGTATCGGTGTTGGCTACAATTAAACTTTATGGTACTATGACTAAAATAGATGTCGCTTGGTTCAGAGGTTTAAGCGGTTTTGTTTTACGGGGTGGAGGGGCTTTCTGCGGTTCGTAGATCGTCGATCAAGAGCAGGAGAAATAGGGGGAGAGAGAGAGAGAGAGAGAGAGAGAGAGAGAGAGATAAAGAGAGAGAGAGACTATGTGTAATAGGATGGAGAAAACTATGAACAAACGCTTGCGAGTTCGAGACACGGCTTTAAAAGCAATTAAAGGATATCTCTCACCAATTAACGTTAACGCTGCTGTCTTTTCTCCTTTCTAGCAAGCGGAACGCGACTTGCGATGGATGCGCGATTGCACGCGGATTCTTTTTACACGCGTAATTCGACAGTATCAAACACATATAAACACATAAACGCACAAAGTATATATATATATTCTTCTTATAATATATATATTCTTTGTGTGTATATGTACGTATATACGTGCGTTTTTTATTTAGTAATCCTGGGAAAATTCACGGCTACTAAACGAGATAACCGATATTCTTCATTAACGAACGATGTTTATCGAGTACACGAGCTTTATTAAAAATGAAAGATATATATATATATACACCACACATATTTATAAGTAAAGTTCGAAGGTTAAAAAAATATCACGAAAGGGAAAGGGCAAAGGGAAAAAATAAAAAAGAAAAAAAAAAAAAAAAAGAATGAAAAACTGTAGTCGAGTATATCGAACGTGTCTCCGAGCTATTTACCACGACGATAAGGTAGTGGTTTAAGGGAGATCGGAGAGAGACAAGGGAGAGAGAATCCGTTATGGCGTTGACGTGGAGAGAAACTAGAAGGGACGGGAAGGGGGAGAGGAGCTAAAGGGAATAGGAGACAAGGCAGCGTAGGGGGGAGGGGGGAGGAGAGAGAGAGAGAGAGAGAGAGGAGTAAAGCAGCCATAGTCTCACCGCGGAATTACAATGGCAGTTTGAAATGCAAATCGCAAAATTTATGCTTGGCTTCCATAATTACAGAAGCGGCCTGCATTATCTTTCATAATGTACATACAATACACGCGAACCAGCCGACGTAATCGCATCGTTATTACGGCACGAAACTATTTCGCTGTTCGCGCCGCATGACGTTACTATGACGGGACTCGAGTGAGTGAGTTACACACACACACAGAGAGAGAGAGAGAGAGAGAGAGAGAGAAACAGACAGACAGACAGACAGATAGGCAGACAAAGAGACAGAGACAGAGACAGACAGACAGAGAGAGAGAGAGAGAGAGAGAGAGAGAGAGAGAGAGAGAGAGAGAGAGAGAGAGAGACATAGACAGATATATATACGAGATAGACGGCAAAATGTACGTGAACGTTTAACCGCTGAGTTTGCTAGCGTGCGAGTGAAACAGAGATGAGGTAGGATGAATGTGGAAGATAGGAGAGAAGCAGAGAGAGAGAGAGAGAGAGAGAGAGAGAGAGAGAGAGAGAGAGAGAGAGAGAGAGAGAGAGAGAGAGAGAGAGATAGGGGGAGAGAGACAGAGGTGAGATGTTTGCAACTGACTGAGAATAAATAGAATCCGACACGATGTATTACGTGTTACGAAGATGTTGTGTTGATGTTGTTGGAAGCAACGTTGGCATGTCTGACAAATGTAAGAGCGACACTCATAAAACTTGCTTTCCATCATTATTAAGAAATAATTGATTTGTCGGTATTCAGAAATAAAATCGTATTAAAAATATCCAACAACCGATTCTAACTCTCCGTTTTATTATTTTATTAACGTGAAATGGTCCCGTTAAACGTTCGATTTAAAACGGTGCGATAATCTCCATGAAATCCGAAAAATGGATGATCCTCTCCCTCTCGATCGGTATTATCTCAGACGTAATTTATCTTTGAAGAGGGATTTCAATTTATCGAATATCATGTAATATACGTTAAGAACTATATATATATATACACACACACACACACACACAGAAGCTTCGTATTTAGCAACGGGGACGTATTTATATAACCTTCGTTCAATGAAAATTCATTCGTCGATGTAAGAGCACACAGCAAACGTCGAATCGATGTAAATACATTGGATTTTCGGATTGGATCGTCGAGATTCAGCGAGCACTTCGAGAGATCCAACTACTGTGAATATGAAAATCCACGTTAACTCTCACGTTAATGTTCTGTCACGTAAAGAAGTGTTTAACGACCATGGAAGTTAAAAACCGAATGTAATATGCCAATGAGAAACGTTGAAGATCGTGAAGAAATTTATTACAGTTATTCTCGACCGAACGAACATACGAAGAATTTCTTCTTCTTTTTCTTCCTCCTCTTCTTCCTCTTTTTCTTCTTCTTCTTCTTCTTCTTGTTCAACATCGAATAGAGACTAATAGCTAGCGGGAAAATGAGAATAAAAAATAATAAAAAAAAAAAAAATAATAAAAAATAAAAAGAAGAGAGAGAGAAAAAAAATTGTAAATGTCTTCACTGTCCTTTGGTCGAACGAACGAGCGACGCTCCATCTTCCAGACATTATATATATATATATATATATATATATATATATATCTATATATATAACGAGTGAAAGAGAGAGAGAGAAAGGAAGAACAAGATAGAAAGAGAGAGAGAGAGAGTTTTGATTGAGATTCGTTCCATGTTTTTCCGGCACACCCGACGCGTTATTACTTCGCGAGAAGCGCATTTCGAGAGATCCCTGTCGATATCGCATAACACGCATCGACCTATCGACATCAGGGACAGCAACTCGATCCTTTTATAAAGAGAAAAAGAGAGAGAAAGAGAGAGAGAGAGAGAGAGAGAGAGAGAGAGAGAGAGAGAAAGAAAGAGAAAATATGAACTGCGATCGAACGAGAGCGTCCGTCGTATGGCATTTTGCTTTTGCTCTTTTCCTGGCCTCTTTTTATTTTTATTCTCTCTCTCTCTCTCTCTCTCTCTCTCTCTCTCTCTCTCTCTCTCTCTCTCTTTATCACTCTTTTTTTTTTAACCACTCTTTATCCTCTCTTCGTCCATCATGTTGCTATTATCGTCGATAGAATCCGATAGAGAGAGATAACACGAATCTTCGAAAATTGATACTCTCCTCTATCGCACAATTCGTGTCGCATGACGGCTCTCTTGATCGTGATAATGAAAAACGTAAAAAAAAAAAAGAAAAACAAAATGAATTTGACAAAAAACAAAATGAATTCAATTGAATTGAATTTTTCTGTCCTTTCTATTTTCATTATTTCTCTTCCCCCTCCATCGTTCCCTCTCATTCCATCTTTCTCTCTCTCTCTCTCTCTCTCTCATTCTCTCTCTTTGTCTATTTCTATCTCTTTCTTTCTCTTTCTATCCAAGTAAGAATACCTTATTAACGCCTTTCCTAATCAACCTAAAGAGAAACGTTCGACTTTCTAAATACGCGGTGTAATTGTATGTAGTTTTGTAATAATGGAAGGTGAAAAGAATGAATAGAGACGGGGTCTTAAGGGAGGAGTTAGATAGGTGGAGAGAGAGAGAGAGAGAGAGAGAGAGAGAGAGAGAGAGAGAGATGGAGAGAGGGGAAGGGAGAGGGGTGGGGAGAGAATCGAGTTTCATCATTCAGTGCGTGCAGGTGATTGCAGGTGAATGAAGATGTAAGGTACAGGAGGGTAAAAGAGAAAAGGGGTTCTAACTATTTTATGAGTCGTACTGTAGAAAAAGAAAGAGGGAGAGAACGAGAGAGAGAGAGAGAGAGAGAGAGAGAGAGAAAGATAGAGATAGAAGGGACCACAGCAGGGCAAGTCGGGCTTTACCATTGCGATGGAAATGGGAGAAAAAGGGGATGAAGTCGAGGTGGTTGAGCGAAGGGGAAGAATAAGATAAAAATATCTAACGGTAGATACGCGGGTACAAAAGGGAATGGAAGATAAATTGAGACAAAGGGGAGAGAAAATCATATTGTGTAAATGTACGTGTTTTTTTACGTGTGTGCGTCAGAGTCCTATCTGTCTGTTTGTTTGTACGTGTTGTGCGTGTGTTTCTCACGAACGCGTTGTCAGTCTAAGTCTCTAAGAAAGGACAAAGAAATCGAACGAAGAACGGCAGATAACAGAGTCCCCGGTGTGCATTATAAAAGGGTGGTAAAAAGAAATAAGAAAAAAAAGAAAATACCCTCTTCAATTATTATAAGCTCGTGTTTATATGCACAACGGTTTCGTATTCTTTTTTCTCTCTCTACTCCCACACAAGCTTCCAATCCGAAACTTTGAAAAATTTGTTCGAAAGATCTTGGCTCGAGTAGTCGATCGGTCCATCGTGCTCGAATGAAAATAGAAATGACGAATGTAAAAGAGGACGAAGTTGAGGGTAGGCTTCACACACACACGCACACACACACACATACAAATCTATTATCTGGTCCTTCGTAAATTGAAATCGTCTTTGTTATTCCAACGTTCACGACAGTTAAATCTAATTATTTCGATCGCATAAATTTACGAATTCGTAAGAGAAAGAGGGAAGATATCTCGTCCTCTGCGACTGGAAAGATTAGAATCGTAGGAACACGTTAAAAGGAAGTAGGTATAGATAAGAACGACAAAAAGATTTTCGGTGATGGGAGAGATAAAGGGTCAGGAAAAAGAGACGTTTTGAGAGAGACAGAGAGAGAGAGAGAGAGAAACAGGCTAGAGGCTCTTTCCTTAAGCCCATAGGAGACAGCTTTACGAGGGTCGCAAGATAAACGACGAGGAGGGAAGCACGAGTCAATCCAGGTTCTTTTCGACGTAGGAAGAAACTCTTTCGAACGGACAGAGAGAGAGAGAGAGAGAGAGAGAGAGAGAGAGAGAGAGAGAGAGAGAGAGAGTGTGAGAGAAGGATAGAGAAAGAGCAACGACGTGGATCGGACTTTTCTCTCTCGGTCGATGGATAATCGCGCAGGGCTCTCTACAAAGTTTGAAATCTTTTCGATCTTTTTCGTTCGTGAACAAAAACTGAGAAATTTAATCCAGCTGCCCCATCCCTTTCGTAGGGGTAGAGCTCTCTCTCTCTCTCTCTCTCTCTCTCTCTCTCTCTCTCTCTCTCTCGTTCGTCGGACTTGTAACTCGAGAGAAAGTAATAAGAAAGAAAAGGACAGAAGGGGCACAGCAGATTATTAATTCGATTATATACTCCAACGCCACCGACGGAAAGAATGGAAGTGAAAAAGAAAGAGAAAAGAAAAAAGAAAGAAGAGGAAAAAAGAGAACAGAGAAAGATGCCAAGAGAGAGAGAGAGAGAGAGAGAGAGAGAGAGAGAGAGAGAGAGAGAGAGAGAGAGAGAGAGAGAGAGAGAGAGAGAGAGAGAGAGAGAGAGATTTATGCAAAAGGACGAAAGAGGATGAAGAAGGAAATAGTAGACAATATAGATAAATAAATAAATAAAAACTCACGATGGTCCGAGGGAGATTTCCAAAAATAAAGATAGGGAGATAAAATGAAATAAAAAAATACAAAAAAAAAAAAGGAAATGAAAACGTCAAAAACAAGAAAAAAAGAAAAAACAAAAGGTAGAAGTCATTTAATGTGTCAAGAAAAGCGACAGCAATTTGATTGTGTCACGAGCAGACAGAATTTTCTCATTCGGTCCGGATAAAGTAGAAATTAAAATAATGCAAAAGGC
>OU426998.1:5986238-5993738 GCA_911387935.1 Dolichovespula saxonica | reverse complement strand
TCCCGCTGAGAAAAGAGATATGTCGTCGTACGTACGTATTCCAAAGTTAAAATTTTTATTCTCTCAATCGTGATAAACGTAAAAAGTGTTTCGCCTCGAGTAAACTCTCAAGGATAGACTTTGATCCAAAGTAAACTTCTCCGATCGCGTTTCACGACGATCGTTTTATACCTTTTGTTATATTTATGAACCCATCGTAGTAGAGAGGTCTTTTCATTATATACGAACTCTTCGAATAATATTATCACTATTTTTAATATATCCGTCAATTTCATACTCGACGATATTTATGATTTTATTCGTCGGCCTTTATTTGTCTCGTAACCGATTATAACCCAATTCTTTCATTGTTTGTTTCTCATCTTTTGAGGAGAAAAAAAAGAAAAAGAAAGAGAGAGAAGAAACAAAAATGATATAACCCGTAAGTTTACATAACATTGTTTATGTTGATGTAATTACATGGTATTATACCGTGTATAGCTAATATTAAAAAAAAAAAAAAAAAAAAAAAAAAGAAAAGAGAGAAAAAGAATGAACATCTTTCGTTACGAAACGACAATTAATATTTTAATAGCCGATAAAATGAAATAAAATTTTACAAAATGCGAATACGCGAGAGTGCCTCGTTAAATCGAAGACGTTACATAAACCTATAGTTTACGATTAATTTTATAATAACAAATAAAAAACGAAAAGGGGAAAGATAGAAAGGTTAACTCTTTCTTTTATAATTACAAATTATTTTGATAATTATTAACGAATAACGGAACGTGTTAAGAAGAATAAATATGGGAACATTTTTCATTGGTCCTCGGTATCGAACTATATTATAAAATCACTATATTTTCTTCGAATATAATCTATAAATATTTTGATATTTTCTTTTGATCATTGTGAAGGAGATGAGAGGTAGCAAAATTTCGATTACGTGCCAAGAACAACGCGAACAGTTAGTCAATATCGCTTCTTACCCTCGTTAAATTTCTTTGGAGTCACGTGTTCGTTTCTCCTTGCTTTATTATTATTATTATTATTATTATTATTATTATTATTATTTCTCTCTTGTTTTTTTTATTTTTTCCTTTGTAAAAAAAAAAAAAGAAAAAAACAATATTCCCAAGAAGGAGATAGTCGAGCGAGGAATGTCGATCGCATCTTAGCACGACAACTAGAGAATCGATCGATCGTTTCAAAAAGAAGATAAAGAAGAAGAAGAAGAAGAAGATAAAGAAGAAGAAGATGAAGATGAAGAAGATGAAGAAGAAGAAGAGGAAGAAGAAGAAGAAGACGAAGAAGGAGCTTCCTTTTAGTATCGTAAAAGCTAGCAGTTACGATCCATTTGTGAGACTTCTACCTTCGGCTTTGCCTTTCCAGTTTCTAATTAACTCTACTGAAATGACTCTTTTTAGGAAAAACGATACTTTACTTTTACTAACACGCGTCTAACATTAAAACCTTGGTACACATTAGAATTCTTCCTTGCGGATACATTATCGTTAAACCGATTCGTAGTTGTAACGATTCGAAGAATCCTGTCTAAAACCCAATGAACCTTTCTTTTTTCTTTCTTTCTTTTTTTATTTTTTTTTTTTTTTTTCTAGAATCCTGACGTCAAGAATTAGCACCGATATTTCGTATTTGTCGATATCATCAATCGTTAGATTCAATTTTTAGGAACGAATTCTTTCTTTTCTCTCTTTCTCTCTCTTCACTCGTAATAGTTTCACATCGATCGTGGATGACGAATTGATACGTAATTCGATGAATTTCATAGTGTTCTTGATTATTTCCACGGTGAACCAATTTGATAGGGAAAAAAACCAAAAAATTGATGAAAATGGATTGGAAAAGAGGGTTCTCGATTTTTTTTGTCGACGCGTTCGTTTTCGTGTCGAGAAAATCGTGACGTTAAAAGATGTGCACCGAGAAAATTCTTGTGTTATTCGTCCGTACCAATTAATTCCAAATGGAACGAATTTACCTTCTTTATTCCTCGGTATTTTCGCATTTCCCTGGAAGACTAATTTTATGAATGATAAACGATTGATTTTAATTTTTAACGCAAAGAAAAATCTGAATACAAAAAAAAAAAAGAAAAGATCAGAAAAAAGATATACCTCGTTACGTTTCTCCTTCGGACGCAAATTCGTATATCTCGCGAACGATTTCATCAACGATAAATCGATATCGAGGAGAAACTCGTAAAGAAAAAAAAAAAAAATAAATAAATAAATAAAAAAAAAAAGAAAATTGAACAGAATCTTTCGTTTTTACAATGTAACACAACAACGTGAAACTAACGTTGTTTTCGAGCACGTTCAACGATTTCGATCGTTCGTAACGTGGAATATGATATTTTATTAAATAAAATTACGGCCGTGTATCGTGAAGAAGTTAAGAAAAAGAAATCGAACAACGTATGGGAATTGAAACGGTAAGGCGGGAGAATGGGATTCGTTAACTGCCAGCCAATTACGATAAAAAGCCGGTCTTTGTTACCGGCCGGAGAGGAGAGCGCATTGCAACGATCAACTTTAATGGAAGCAATAAAATGCAGGTGCTAGTGCCGGCGCATTCCCTTTGGCTGTGAATCGAGCTACGGACATTGGCGTAGAACGATTGGATTATCGTTCGCGTCGACGTTTATATACGTCAGAGAGATACTTCGTGTTAAACGTTAATATTCCGGCGCCATTGTCGAGTTTAAGATTACAAACCGCGTATTCCTATAGTAAAAGGTACGTGTACGTGTAGGAGTACGTGTAGGTGTACGTGTAGGTGTACGTGTACGTACGTACTCGTGAAACGCGGAAGCATATCGCCGATGTTAAACTTGTTCATTTTGTATAAACATACCAAATGTAATTTCTTTTTTTTTTCTTTTTTTATCTTCTCACAGATAAGATCCCGATGATTATCCGTCGACAAAGAATGAATCGTTTGTCTTAGTCGACGTGTTATATTAAGATGATTAATATTCGAAAGTATTAGAATAGAAACGAAATATATATATATATATATATATATATATATATATATATATATTTTGTATTTTATTACTTTATCTACCCTTTGATAATATCATTCGAGTCGTGTTGTACAGATTTCATATATCACCCGACAATGTAAAGATGGAAGAAAAAAAAATAACGATTTATTTATAATCGTAAATGAAAGAAAGTCGACATTAATCTTACGTTATATTGCTAAAGACGTAAAAGACCCTCGTCGGTATATTTAACAAGAACTTTTTCAAAAGTAATAACCACGAGAGTATACTTCATCTCGGGCTATGCCATTTCTAATTTTCTATATAGTGGACGAAGATACATGTGTGTGTGTGTGTGTGTGTGTGTGTGTGTGTGTGTGTGTGTGTGTGTGTGTGTGTGTGTGTGTAAGCGTAAGTACATATTTCACAGAACCGTACAACGCGAGCGAACGTTCTTCGAAGGCGCGAAATTGTGCGGAACTTTGAAGGCAGTTCGTCTTTCTCGACTACGCTGGGAGAGCATGAGATAAATAGATAGATAGATAGATAGATAGACAGATAGATAGATCGAGAGAGAGAAAGAGAGAGAGAAAGAGAGAAAGGTTCCATTGCTGGATTTACAATCTTGTTCGAACATATTCGAGCTTGAAACGAGCAACGAAACTGTTATACACACGGCTGTCGAATTAATCGTGACTGCTCTTCGTCGAACGCAAATAACTTCGCTATCTTCTAAATAAAAGTTATAAAAATTATTAAAATAATTAAAATATCAAAAAAAAAAAAGAAAGAAAGAAAGAAAAGAAAAGAAAAGAATTAAGCGACACAAACTTCTCCTTCTCTATAATTTCCTTTCGTTTCGTTCGTTATCGTAAAATTATAGACGAATACAAAACAAAATAAAAGAAAGAAAGAAAGAAAGAAAGAAAAAAATAACCGAATGAAGTGAAAGAAGAGTATTTCTTTCTTTCTTTCTTTCTATTTTTTTATTTATTTGTATTAATTTTTTTTTTATTTTTATTAATTCCAATATATCACAAAAATGAGATGATGAATGCAGAGGACGGACGTAACGCAAATTTCAAATCATAATAATCGAGAATGGTAAGTAAGCACCGTTGGCTCGTATTTCGCAGACTAGTTGGAAGTTTATCGCGACTTAACAGAGACGCGATAATAATCCCCTCACCCCCGTTTCGGTAAAGGAGAAAGCACGCTAATCTCCCGCGGGGGATTCCGCTTTCGTAGCACTTACTGTGATTAGTTGTCGGAGAGGAGAAACGTTAAGTTATTCTCTAGGGAAGATAGACTAGGGTTTACAAGGAGTTTACTGGATACACCGAAAACTCCTCGAAATCTTTCGATAAAGAAACTTACTCTTGGCTAATCGTCCAGTTATATTCGACAATCCAACGGACATCGTGTCAAATGGAGAAAAGAAAAAAAAAAAAAAAACAACTTTTATGTATACTCGTATATACGAATATATTACGAGAAGAAAGTTTAACCAAAAGCAAGATTTAACGCTTCTTCTCTCTCTCTCTCTCTCTCTCTCTCTCTCTCTCTCTCTCAAAGATGTCTCATTGATTTTCTAATCTCATCCGTAACACCATCTTGGTTTCATTTTATTTTCCTTCCTTTTTTTCTTTCATTTGCCTTTTTTGTAGACTGACGTCATAGTACGCTAATGAATCCGATAAACTCATCGTTTACAGTATCGTCCTTGTTCTCATACCATTTCCCACGAAAATATTATACCATCATCGACGTATTTTCAACGACGTATTTTCATTCGTATTCCTTATCAAAGATGTTATTCTCCATCGTATCCCCATATTATTATTCTCCCCATATAACCGGGCGTAGTATCCGCGAACAACTCGAGGTTGCGCTGTTTTATAAACGTTAAAGGAAAAAGATGAAAACGAGAAAATAAATAAATAAGTAAATAAAAAAAAAAAAAAAAAAAAAAAGAGAGAAGAAGAGAAAAAGGCAAGAAAAGAAAAAAGAGGAAGGGAAAAAGGGAAAGGAGAAAGATTTACGATCGTGTTACGTGGAGCTAACTCGGGGACAGATAGATATGTGCGGAGAGGAAGGAGTAGGGCGGGGTATGTGTGTGTGTGTGTGTGTGTGTGTGTGTGTGTGTGTGTGTGTGTGTGGTGGGGAGGTAGAGGGAGAACAACTCTTGACCCCCTTTTTTCTTTCTTTTTTTACCTCCTCCTTTCGAATGTCTTCGGGGTCCTTTAAGAAAATAACGATCGATCCGACGGACGGACTTTTACGATCTCTACGCGCGAGAGGAGACTTCCTCGCTGCTCCGTCTATATCGAATTCTCTTTTTATAAGATCTACCGAAGTTAAGCTGGATATAATCGGGAGTCGTTATTACCACGAAACACCCTTCTTTTCGATCAGGACCAACGAAAGAGGATGATGGGACGCGGGCGATGATCGAGAATGGCTACTAATACTTGTCGGTCGTCCTCGTCCTCGTCCTCGTCCTCGTCCTCGTCCTCGTCTTCGTCTTCGTTATCGTCGTCGTCGTCGTCGTCGTCATTGTCATTGTCATTGTCGTTGTCGTTGTCGTTGTCTCGTGAAAATAAAGCAGATGGTTTCTCGTGCGTAAGAACGAAAAGGATCGTCGTAAATCGATCACGGTCCTGTCGGAAGGATCAAAAGCATCAGCAGAAGAGAAGGAAAGAAGGGGAGACTGAAAGAGAGAGAGAGAGAGAGGGAGAGAGAGAGAGAGAGAATGGAGACCCTATTACACTACTCTTCTCACCCCTCTTTTACTCTCTTTCTTCTTCAACCCTCTTTTCTTCGACCAAGATTCAGGCTTTAACGATAGGCGACGTTAACGATCGCAATTACGCGATAAAAAGGACGCGAAAATTATTTAACGTCGGCGAAGATCGAGAAACTGAATTCTTCGACTTTACTCGATCTGTTCATCCCTTTCTCTCTCTCTCTCTCTCTCTCTTTCTTACTCTCTTTCTTATGATCGAGTTAATGAAACGAAGAAGGAAAAGGGAGAGATGGAAAATGAAAGTGAAAAAGAAAAAGTATAGAAAACAAAAAAGAATTTCTACATTGATATTTCTTCTCTCTAATAAAGAAAAAAAAAGGAAAAATAAACAAATAAATAAATAAATAAATAAATAAATAATAATAATAATATTGATTCAAAATCCACGTAAATATCGATGAATGACGAACGAAAAGATTAAATCGCATTTGTTATTCTTATCTCTTGGAAAAATAACAAGATTATAATACACCGACGTGAAACTTTATCCTCTGATAGCTAATACGTGATATCAGATTCTTCTTCTTCTTCTTATTATTATTATTGTTGTTGTTGTTGTTGTTATTATTATTATTATTATTATTTTCTTTTTCTTCTTTTACTCTAATCATTGAAGAGTTAATATAATGTGACGGATAGGAAAGAAAGGAAAATAAAAGAAAAAAGGAAATAAATAAAATAAAATAAAATAAAAACGAAGGTAAGCGGCACCTACGATCGGTTTATAAACCGTTCGGAGATCTCGATTTGTCGTAGGATTTATCGGATATCTACGAGAACAGTGGCTGGCTAAAGATATTAAGCTCCTATTCTTCTGCGATCGAGGTGAGTGAGTAGTAGTCTCCTCCTCTCGTTTTGTTCGCAAAGAACGTCCGGTTTTACCGACGAACGCACGCGCTTGTTATCCGATAAGATATTAAGCCAATTACAACGTCGTCTGACAGACGACGAAGTCGTCGTCGTCGTCGTCGTCGTCGTGCCTTTGTAAAGTATCTACATATATGTCATAGATACATATGTGTAAGAATCATGTACGTACATACGTACATACGCGTAGAGATATGTACGTACGTACATTCACGCATACAATTAACGATGCGTATCTAACCGCATACCATTAAAAAGCGAACGAAGTCCCTGGTGTTTAGTTCGTGTACACGTTATCGGTAACAGGGCCGTAGATATCCAATGAAAAATATAACAAACAGGCTCTCATTAGGAGCTTATTATATATTCCCTAAGTACGAGATACACTTCTATTTCTCTATTTCTCTCTGTCTGTCTCTCTCTCTCTCTCTCTCTCTTCATAAATTTTTTTTTTAAGATAAAAACTCGATTCATGCACGGATTTGTTCTGACATCGTCCAACAGTTTAAATATTATTTTCAACCTTGGATTTATCGATCGGGGATGACACGATTGGTTTCAAGCGATTTTTATACCAAAAAAAAAAAAAAAAGGAAGAAAATACGTGCTACGAATCGATCAAATGTTTTTCTTTTTTCTTTTTTTTCTTTTGTACTTTTCATTTCTCAATCGTCACTTTTTCCGTTGCACGATCCATCGTACGATCAACTTCATAAATTCTTTATTTCTCGGCGGAGTTAAATCAAGGGGCTTTTACACTTTTCATTTCTCGAATATATTAATTATGCATTCCGAACAATTATTGACTTATTTATTCCCAATTTAAATTAATTTAAAT
>OU426998.1:5963738-5981238 GCA_911387935.1 Dolichovespula saxonica | reverse complement strand
CTCGCTCGTGTAAATAAACACGTGTTTCTCTCTCTCTCTCTCTCTCTCTCTCTCTCTCTCTCCCTCCCACCCCATCTCACTCTACGTTGATTTTCGCGAGAAACGTGAAAGTCGTTGGTCGACGATCGATTAATGAGTGTATTCGTTAATTAAGCAGGATGGAAAAAGAAAACGGATACACAACGCGACGAGGAAGAGGATAATATCGATAGTTATATCAGTCCATTTTGAAAACTCCTTTTCAACTAATCGACACACGTTAAAACAAAGAACACAACTGTTGTTTCTGCTTTGATGGATAACCATAATCGTAGACGGCCACATATGTATGTATGTATGTATATATGTATATATGTATGTATTACGTATATATTGATGTATGGTACGTATCAGCTGGTACATAGAGAGAAATTTTATATGTAGTTATGCGGTACCGTAGAATTTTCTTGATATTTTATCCGTAATATAACGATAATAGAAAATTTTAATTAATATAAAATAATAATAAATATAAATATATGTATATTGCTAGCTTTTACGTTCGTTAATATAATTAAAATGATACGATGGTAACGAGTGAGCGCACAATTAAAATTGAATATTCCTTCGGTTCTGGTAATTTTCGATATTTTTTTTTTCCGCCCAAGCTTTTCTGATATATCCGCGTTCATCGATATAATTTTAAAACAAATATTTCTACTCGCATACAATCGATCCCATAATATCGAATATTTCATTTTGATCTAATAACCCTTAATTACTCTCTAAAAAAAAAAAAAATAGAGAAACCATAACTTATCCTCTTCACGTTTGTTAACAACAATTGCAATAACGTTTTATTTAACTCTCGCGGTACTCGCAAATCAATCTATATTATATTATACGAAAAAGTTCTTTTGTTTAGACGGTTTATACGTTTAGTTAATTTGGTATATATACATATTAAACGTTTCGACGTTTTGTATGCCAAAGAAAGAACGTGAGAGATAAAGAAATAGAGAGAGAGAGAGAGAGAGAGAGAGAGAGAGAGAGAGAGAGAGAGAGAGAAAAAGAAGTGAGAGAAACTTTCACGTTCGGTAATAGATCGATTGAATAGAAAATAGGAAGTAACTCGCGAAAGCAACCCGGGGATAAATCCGTTCTATTGTCTTTTACCCCGTTGGTATAATACTTGTTGCATCGTCGATTACGGAAAAAGACGAGGCGCGATAGAGTCCATAGAAAAGTGTCAATATTTATGACACATCAGAGAGCGTTATGCTCGATTCCATTTTCGATTTATATGGTGGTATATCGTATCTATAGATAGAAAGGTAGATAAATGGACGGATGGATGGATGGATGGATGGATGAATGGATATACACGTTTAACAAAGGTGGATATCAAAACTGGACATTCAAAAAATTATGAAACTTTACGGGGATACGTTGTTCGCCCTTCGTTCTCAATCTCTTCAAAAAAAAAAAAAAAAAAATAACGAAACGTTATAAAAATTTCAGTTTGATTATTTTTTTTCCGTTTTATATATATATATATTTTTTTATTATAACGAACAATGTACACTCGCTCGTCGTCCATTATTCGCCCTACTTTCTATTTTTTTTTCCTTTTTCTCATTCGATGAACACTATTTCCGTTTTCTGTTTTTTCTTCTTTTTTTCCCCTCCCCACCCTCACCCCCTAAGTACGTCGTTAAAGATCGATCGTGTTTTAGTCGTAATTAAAATCGATTCGATCATTCTCTTTCATTAAGGCGGCTGAGAAAGGTAAATAGAGGACGCATAGAGAGAAAGAGAAAGACGGACAGATAGATAGATAGATATATATATAGAGAGAGAGAGAGAGAGAGATAGAGAGAGAGAGAGAGAGAGAGAGAAAGAGAAAGAGAGAAAGACAGATAGAGAGAGAGAGAGAGACAGGGATATATATAACGCGTGTTGTCGCGTTCGTATCGCAACTGTGAAAGGAAGATCGATGAAATCATTTTGGAACGATGAGGTTCTGACGTATACACGCATGCATGCACGTATACATACGTACATACATATGTATATATATATATACACACACGAAGCGCGCGCGCGCGAGCGTGCAAGCATAGAGATAGATACGTTCTGAGCACGACAAAGCGCGACTGAATAGTGAAATGTCGCTTAATCACTGCCACGCCTCGATTTCCAAGCATTATCGATACGAAGGTGGACATGCTTCGGTGATATACAAATGTCTACGTTTAGGAGGAGAAAGAGAGAGAGAGAGAGAGAGAGAGAGAGAGAGAGAGAGAGAGAGAGAGAGAGAGAGAGAGAGAGAGAGAGAGAGAGAGAGAGAGAGATAAATAGAGATAGTCATACGTCAAAATTCTCTTGAATCTCAATGAGGATTTCATACGGTACGGTTATATACTGTCACTACTGTTGGTTGGTCGATTGTAAAGCTTATGAATATAAAAAAGAATATAACGAGATAGAAACGAGACAGAATGAAATATTCGAATAATTTCTTCTATTCTTTTTTTTTTTTTCTTTTTTTTTTCTTTTAATCATCTTCGAGAGTACATTAATAAATAAGGAAACAAGAAGATGAAGTTAAAAACAGAAAATAAATAAATAAATAAGTGAACTAATTAAATCAATTTAAATGACCGACATACAAAGAGAGAAAGAGAGAGAAAGAGAGAGAGAGAGAAAGGGACGATCTTCCTATTACGTCACAAACCGGACGACGAAATTATCGTGAGCTTGATTAATCAAAAGGAATTATAACTCGTTTGTCTCCCGACTTAATTAGCCCTGTGTATCCTTGGTCTACTCGTCATCGTTATGGTTAGTAGTAGTACGTGCGCCACTGATACTTCCCCCTTTTTCCTTCTAACGACATGTCGTTGGATGCAAGTATGAATAGAATAATAAAAAAGAAAGAAAAAACAAGGAGAGAATAAAAGAAACACACGCGAGCGCGCAGACAGAGAAACGAGAGAGAGAGAGTGATGACGATGATGATGATGATGATGATGATGATGATGATGATGATGATGAAAAAGTCGAAAGAATACCGCGAGAGAGTTGCTCTATTTCGATGCTTTTCTATCTGTTATCTCCTCTCATTTTGCTATTTCTTTTGAAATGGAACATGAAAATCTGGGCGCGGTTCACATTCCATCGTATCATTCTCTCTCTCTCTCTTTCTCTCTCTCTCTCTCTCTCTCTTTCTCTATCTATCTCTACCTCTATCTCTATCTCTCTTTCTCGGTAGAAGAGAGCAACGAGGAATCGCAAAG
Organism: Dolichovespula saxonica; assembly: GCA_911387935.1. Classification (NCBI taxonomy): domain Eukaryota; kingdom Metazoa; phylum Arthropoda; class Insecta; order Hymenoptera; family Vespidae; genus Dolichovespula; species Dolichovespula saxonica. The sequence continues at coordinate 5,977,960 of OU426998.1, read as the reverse complement.
GTATAGAGAAATGCTTTTGAGAAATGCCTCTCTCTCCTTCGTTGCCTTCCGCTTTACGTAGATAACCTTCCTTGCTTCCCTATTGTGCACCAGATAGAGAGAAAGAGAAATAGAAAGAGAAAACGAGAGAGAGAGAGAGAGAGAGAGAGAGAGAGAGAGAGAGAGAGAGAGAGAGAGATAGATAGAGATAGAGATAGATAGATACATATGTACGATACGAAAGCGAACACGTTAGGAGAGAACACGCTGCTCACACAACGTATACTAAACTCGAATCGTTGTCTTTCGCGACACGAAGAAGAAGAAGACGAAGAAGAAGAAGAAGAAGGAGAAGAAGGAGGAGAAGAAGAAGAAAAAGAAGAAGCAGAAGAAGAAAGAGAAGAAGACGACGACGATGGGGGACACGATGAGGACGAAAACACGACATCGAGTGAACGAGATAGAGAGAAAGAGAGAGAGAGAGAGAGAGAGAGAGAGAGAGAGAGAGAGAGAGAGAGAGAGAGAGAGAGAGAGAGAGAGAGAGAATAAGAGAAAGAGAGAGAAGAAGAAGAGCTTGTTACTCGAATCGAGAGTACAACACTTGTATCTTTTTCCTTACTACGAAACGAGATCCTTACGAGAGAAATTGAGAAAGAAGAAGAAGAAGAGGAAGAAAGAAAAAAAAAGATAAGAAACGAAGAAAAAGAAGAAAAAGAAAGACATAGGTAGACCTTTAACCGTGTTAAAAACTTGTTACCCAAAGATTATCACGAGCTTTTACACGTCCTACGTTCTTGTTGTTTGTTACCGATATTACTAAATGAGATTAAGAAGGATAAGAAAGGAAAAGAAAAAAAGTAAATAGAAATAGAAATAGAAATAGAAATAAAAATAAGAATCGATTGTGCGCACGCGAGTGTATGTCCTTACGTATCACTCCACTACACATACTATTATTATTATTATTATTATTATTATTATTATTATTATTATTATTATTATTATTGTTATTATTATCATCATCATTATTTATTATTATTATTATTATTATTATTATTATTATTATTATTATTATTATTATTATAGTTGTAAGAGGAGAATGTATAATAATCGTGTACGTACGCACACATACAAAATATACTCCTCCCCGTAACTCAAGTTGTCCCGAGACCACAAGTCCCACTGCGCCCATTACCTTCCACTCTTTTACGTGCGTCAACTTCGTTGTTTATTAAATTCTTAAATCGAATCATATAAAAGGAAAAAATACAATAAAAAAAAAGAAGAAGAAAAATGAGAAGAAAATATTGAACGAAAAAATATCGAAACACGAACTCTGCGTGCGTTACGCTTTACTCAACCATCCACCATTCACACTATTATTATTATTATTATTATTATTATTATTATTATTATTATTATTATTATTATTATTATTTTCAGTATTATTATTTTCATTATTATTATATTGTAAGACGAGAAAGATTATAATATGTGTATGTACACGTACACAAAATATATACCCTTAACTCCAGATATCTCAGGTCTCTCGCTTTACTCTCACCACTCCCATTACTCTCATTACTTCCCCTGACTCTCTCTCTCTCTCTCTCTCTCTCTCTCTCTCTCTCTCTCTCTCTCTCTCTCTCTCTCTCTCTCTCTCTCTCTTTACTGACAGATAACCTTCATTAATGAATAAGCGATAAACTCCGATCGGAATTAATTCAGTTTATCGAACTCATAATATCTCGATATTAACACTTTAACACTAATAAATAAAAATAGAAACGTCAAACAAATTACAAGTATAGTTTAAAGTATCTTCTATTTCTCAAAGCGAAACAGATCTATACTTTTTTTTTGTTTTTTCTTTTTTTATTTTTTACGATCGATCGACAATCCAAAATCCTTCGTGGGTTATTAAAAATCGTAAAAAAAATAAAGAAGAAGAAAGAGACGTCGAATTGATCATTCATCGTACACTCTCCTTTGTCATTTTAAAGAAACACGTTCGAACTTAAATACTCGTGACCTATTTTCCACTTTCAATTGTTATATACGTGATACGTACAATACGTACAGAACATAAATACATTCATACATACATACGTACGTACATATATACATACATACATACATACATATGTCAAGATTCGCGACAGTGATTTTCAACGTCGAACACTTCCACATTGCGAAAGCCGAGACAAAGGTGGTAATTACTTGACAAATGAGTGCCTTCACGAGAGCGTAAGAGAAGAATGCGAAGAGCGGTTGGAATAATTGTGACACGAAATCAACGGTATAGCGAGTCTATCTCTCTCTTTATCTCTTTTTTTTTCTCTCTCTCTCTCTCTCTTTCAATACCAATCTTCCATCTCTCTGTCTTCCGTAAAAAAAAAAAAAAAAAAAAAAAAAAAACAAAAAAACAGAAAAAAGAAAAGAAAAGATAAGACATACTAAGCTTTAGAAAAGAACCTAAGTATCCTAATCTTATTAAAGTCTTTCCCTCAAAGATACCTTCTTCGATCCCTCTGGTCATCTCTTAATTTATATAAAAAGAAAAGGAAAGAAGAGAGAAAATAAAGAAAGAAAGAACGATAATAAGATCAACAACTACTACAATAACAATAGCAACAACAACAACAAAGAAAAAGAATAAATATAAAGGAGAGAAATCATTAATGATGATTCTTCTTCTTCTTTTTCTTTTCCTTCGTCGCTAGTAAGAACCGAGGACTCTCTTTATCTATCTATGTCTCTGCGAATGCTTTTTCTCTTTTATTTATATTCGCCAAGAGTGAGAGATAAGAAAAAAAGAACGAAAAGAATAGAATAGAATAGAATAGAATAGAAATAAAAAAAAAGGAAAAAGAAATGAAAGAAAAAAGAAACCATAAGTCTCTCTCTCTCCCTCTCTCTCTCTCTCTCTCTCTCTCTCTCTCTCTCTCTCTCTCTCTCTCGCACGCTTGGGGCGATATTCACGCGATGCTATCTTTTCTCGGAAGCAAAATAGCTCCGACGCACGGGTTTTAAAATAAATCTCACCTTCTTACAAGAGCGACCATATATACATCTACATGCATAATACACGTGTAAGTGTACAACATATATATATACATATACACACGTAAAGAGAAAGATAGATAGAAGAGCAAAAGTGAGAGAGAGAGAGAGAGAGAGAGAGAGAGAAAGGGTGGGCGTACGGAGGACGAAGAATCGTGGTGTCTACAATGGAAGGAGAAAATGAAGTAACGACGTTGAGAGTAACATATGAGAGAGAGAGAGAGAGAGAGAGAGAGAGAGAGAGAGAGAGAGAGAGAGAGAGAGAGAGAGAGAGAGAGAGAGAGAGATCGTCGGAGACAACGAGCTGGCTCGCTAATTGGACGGTTGACGAATTATTCGAACGTTGGGTTACAAGCGCGTTTCGTAGTAGCCCGGAGTGACGACGAGCCTTCGTCAGCCGCAAAACGATTTGCGAAAATTTATTCTAGCGAACCGTACACGACGACCCTGTCTCCTCCCAACCCCCCCACCACCTTTCACCTTCTTATCTTTCCGCTCTTTCGTTCCCTGTCGCGAAGAAAGAAGAAAAAAACATACATAAAAAAAGATACATAAAAGAAAAAACAAGTCAATGAGATGCGTTTAAGGGAAAAACGCAATAGAAGAAGAAGAAAAGAAAAGCAAAAGAATGAAGAAAATAAAACCGGCTAATATATTCCATTTCCATTTCCATTCATACGCAGAGGAAGAGAGAAGAGAAAAGGAATAAAAATAAAAAAAAAAAAAAAAAAAAAAAAAAAAAAAAAATTAACGATCCCCCACCCCCCACCACCCGATCGACGAACCAATCGTCGTCGATCTCGAAGAGAGCTAAAGCTAAAAGGTTAATGGGCAAAAACGGCGTTTTAATTAGAACGGACGCTTAATTATACCGAATTATGCCGTTGTTACACTTCCACACCTCGCAGGTGAAGAAAATTTCAGGCCCGTTATTCGTGACGCCATTCGGTGGTGGTCGCCTGCTCGCCACCCCACCTCACCCCACCCACCCCTTATTCTCTTTCTCCTCTTCTTCCCTATCGGCCACCCTTTTTACTTTAACGGAAAAGGGCTGAAGGAGGTCGAGGAGTTCACTCGGCAAGAAGCCCCCAAGACACGAATCGAGTTCGCTTCGACGCTCTCTCTTCGCGTCCCCTTCTTTACTTCACCATTTTCTCTCTCTCTCTCTCTTTCTTTACTACTACTACTATTACTACTACTACCACTATTGCCGCTGCTACCAACCCTTATTTCTTTACCTCGACTCCCAGAGAGTTTTCCCTCTTTCACCGTGAAATCTTATCCCGGTTCTATACCAACCACCCTCCATCTTTCTCTTCTAGCCACGAACTCTAACTCTAAACCCATCTCTCTCTCACTCTCACTCTTTCCCTCTCTGTCTTTCTCTTTGTCTCTCTCTCTCTCTCTCTCTCTCTCTCTCTCTCACACTCTACCGTTAAACTTTTCACTCGAATATTCCTTCTATCTCTATCCCCCTCTCTCTTTGTCATTGTCGTGTCTCACTCTGTAGAACTACCATTCTCCAAGGACTTCCACAACCTTCCCACTCAGTGGAAAACTTTTCCCTTTCCCCCACCCTCTCTTTCTTTCATTCTGTCTTTCTTTCTTTCTTTGTCGTTCTATCTGTTTTTTTTTTCTTTCGATCTTACTCTCGACACACACACACACACACACACACACACACACACACACACACAAACTCTCATTCACTCAATCATTCGTACACATACAGACTCGTATAAATGATGCTAACAATCCGCTTCTTTTTCTTTTTCTTGAAGCACCCCAAAATCTTCTTCTCTACGGATCATATAGTATTTGTAGATAAAGAGAAAGAGAAAGAGGGTTGAGGAGGGAGGGAGAGAGATAGATAGATAGAGAGAGAGAGAGGAAGAGAGAGAGAGAGATGAAATGAACTCACGCACGCACGCGTGTACGCGGCCAAGGGCGTGGCGCGCCCAAGGACGCGCTGAAACGCAACCAGGAAGACAGCTCTTTTCTTCGGCACGAGAAAAGAAGAGAAAAGAAGAGAAAAGAGATGAGAAGAGGAGAGATGAGAAGAGAAGATGGTTGCCCAATAAGGGATGAGTAAAGGCTAGATCGAAAGGGCGGATGGGTTTTACTTCGACTCCGGAGATATCCTCTCGTGAATCCCAGCCGAAGGGATAACTGTTGCTCCCTCGTTTTTCTTCCTATTTAATTCCGCTCAAAGGAATTTTTCTATTTCTCACTTTCGCCTAATATATTTCCTGTCGAAACATATATATATATATAAAAGAAGATAAAAGATGATAGTAATAATAATGTGAATAATAGTTATTATATAACGCATATATTTCTATTAAAGTTGACATACTTTATCAGAAACATATAGAAAATTTTTAATTTTAAATGTAAAATACTCTAGGACGGAAATTAAATTTTCCTTTTTTATATTTTATTTTTATTTTCTATATGTATATTTATATATATATATATATATATATATATATATATATATATATATAAAGAAAAAAAAAAATAAATTTGTTCACCTCCCTATATAAGGAAAAAAAATATAAATAAATAAATAAATAAATATATATATATATATATATATCACATTTATCATGTGTGTACCTTATATATTCACATATCATTTATATTTGGTAATAGAGAGAGAATGAGAGAGGAAAAAAAAACAAGACGAAAAAAAAAGAAAAATATGATAAGAGATATGATTCAGAGTGACCGATACGAATTCAAAAAGTCTCTTCTCTGTTTAATCTCTTTTTCCCATCGCTGCATTTTATTTAGAGACAAAGAGAAAAAAGGAGAAAGAGAGAGAGAGAGAGAGGAAAAAAAGATATGATCGAACGGAGATCAAAGATACCAAAAGAAAAGGCCGCACCGTCGGAGAGATCGAGACAGCGCTTTCTCCCCTTTACCTACCCACCCCCCCATCACTATTTCTCTCTCTCTCTGTCTCTCTCTTCGATGCAGCCGATCGGAATTGCGGTTCAACGGGGAAGGCCAAATTGCATGGACGAGCTGTGGGAGCGCGATCGTGAGTGGAATATCGTGTATCGAGTATCGAGACTCGATATTCGATGAAGCCGAAAGGGTTCGATAATAAGAGCCGTACCTGAATCGCTATACGCGCCTTCTTAACACGAGCCGATCGATTTGTTTTTAACGCTCTCTCTCTTTCTCTCTCTTACTCCCCCTATCTACCCTACTTGTGAAGAAACATCAGAGAAAACGATAGAAAAAAAAAAAAAAGAAACAGAAAAAGAAAAAAGAAGAAAAAAACCGACGAACTTGGACCTGAGAGAACACGAATCGGCAAACGAAAACAATGGTGGAAAATTATCCTTGATTTGCGATAACCGAACAGGCGAAAATATAAAAACGATTAAATTCGTACGGAACGCGACCCGTTGAAATGGTGTTAAATTCAATGGACGTATTTTAATTGGATCGCCGTGGGGTATAATATTATATAATAAATTTATCGGAACAAAAATATCACGAGGAAAAATAATTTTTACCTTCGATTAAACAACGATCGAACGAAGAATATAACTGATATCGATTTTACGGGATCTCTCTTGGCTATATGTTATAATTATACAACGTCGTCGTAACCAATAATTTTCTACTTTCTTTCCTACTAAGAAATGAGATTACAAACGAGCGCACGTTCGAGATAAGAGAAAATAGGAATATATATATATATATATATATATCGTTGCATGCAAAGATTATTTATATTATCGTACATCATTACCGACAAATGCGGTAATTGAGAACCATACTTCATTTGGTTGCATTGAATTTTTTTTCTTTTTCTTTTTTTTTTTAGGAAAAAAAAATTAGATATCAATTTATCCGTAATGGGTGTATAATGGGAATATCTGATACGAGAGAGACGGAATCGATTCTCTGAGAGTATATATATGTATATATATATATATTTTTAATTTTTTTTTTCGAAGTTTTTCATTCAATAGCGCTATCATATCCTTCTTGTTATTGTTTCGCGACAATTAAATTCAACGAATCAAATTGAACGGTATTCGTAATTTAGATTTGTATCGATCTTCGATATAATATCAATGGATCGTATAAATGAAAATTATATTTGATTCGAAACGTTAGAAAGAGATAGGATGGGAGAGACCACCGCAGGAATATATTGCAAAATTGTACAAAATCCTGACGAAGGATCGATCCGCCGTTAAAAATCAAACGTAACAAACAATATTCCGTTAAATTGTCACTTATGGATTCTTTCGTGAAACCCCCTTACCACGGTATTGTAACACGGAATAGAACGAAATATTCGATGTCGAAGAAATGAGTAAAGAGCGAACAAAAAGGGGGGAAAAAAAATAAAAATAAAAAGAAAAAGAACGAGAGAAAGGAAGAAGAAAAAAAGGGAAGAGAACGCGAAAGAAATAAAATCCACATGAAAATTAAAGCACGTGGAATAAAAATAAAAAATAAAATAAAAAGAAGAAGATAAAGAATATAAAGAAAACAATGTGTTCGTTGTCGTAAAATCGACGCAAGAAATACGAGAGAGTCTATCGGATGATAGGTTAAATCTTCACAACATATATACATATATATATATATATATATATATATATATATATATATATTATCTCTTTCTCTCTTTTCTCTCTTTCTCTCTCTCTCTCTCTCTCTCTCTCTTCCTCCCTTTGACCTCTTCCAACGGAACATCGTCATCAACGTCGGCCATTATGATCTTCGTGAAGTCGAAGTGCTTCTACGCTCGTTTCCTCTTACAATCCTACTCGCAGATCTCTCTCTCTCTCTCTCTCTCTCGCTCATACATACTCACAAACTCTGTCTATCTGTCTATCTATCCTCTTTCTTATACTCTTCCACTCGTTCCTCATCTTCATCCTCGACTCGTCAGTTCTTCCGTGCGTTTCAACGAACGCGCCGTATAATCGACGACGCGTGAAAAGGGCTGAAAAGTAAGCGGTAACGGGGGATAAGAAGAAAAAGGGCTTCGAAAAGTCAGGCTCGTTCTTCGAGTTGTGGCGGATACGGTTTTGGCTTGTAAAAATACGACGACGAGAAAAGAAGCGAAACCGAGAGAAGAGATCTGCTCTTTCCAGTTGAACGGACGCAACATTTTCATTCTTCTGCGACTACGTAAACCTTTTTCTTTTTCTATCCTTATCTTTCTTTTTTAGCGAGAGAAAGAGGTAGATAGATAGATAGATAGATAGATAGATAGATAGATAGAGAGAGAGAGAGAGAGAGAGAGAGAGAGAATGTAAGAGAGGCCTCGATCGATAGGTCGTCGTCTTATTTTCAAATCCCAAAACATTCTCGAAGAATCATTTTATCTATTTTATAAAACAAATTTTCCCTTAACTCATAACCATTTGTTCGAATAAACAATAAAGATCTCTCTCATTGTGAATAGTAATACGGGTAAAGATCGAGGTTTTATGTGCGTACATATATATATATATATATATACATACACATATATACATACATATATATATACATTTATATATAACAAATTGCAAGATAAGAATTCTCGACCTTTTCATATTCTAACTCAATTTTATAAGAATGTGAAAGTGACAGGGAAAGGAGGAGAAATGAGGGGAGGAAAATAATAGGGAGCGGGGGTAGAAAGGAACGAATAAAAGGAAATAAAAGGAAATAAAAGAAATGAAAAGAAAGGGGAAGAAGAGAAAGAGAGAAGAAAAAGAAAATGAAGAGAGAAGAAAGGAACTCGAAGAGGGAAGAAGAATATAAAGGATAGAGAGAGAGAGAGAGAGAGAGAGAGAGAGAGGCGTTACGGAAGTCTAGAAAGACGAAAGACGACAAACGGCGTCGTCACTGGCGACTACGACGACTACGTCGACTACTACTACTCCTACTACTACTACTACTACTACTACTATTATTATTATTACTACTACTACTACTACTACTACACAACGACGACGACGACTACGACGACGATGATGACGAAGTCGGCGACGCTCGTGTTTGTCCGTGTATTCATCCGTGTACTCCTGAGGGCGGAGACCGCAGAGTATTGATTTCACCCCCTTTGCCCGGCCGCCCCTGCCTGCCTCACCTCACGCCGCGGTGTCAGCACCCACCCTCCCTCTCATCCCTCTTTCCAAGTCCTCTTACCCCTCTAACAGCGCTCGTAGCGGCGTCGCCACCGTGCTACTGCTACTGCTACTGCTGCTGCTACTGCTGCTGCTGCTGCTGCTGAAGCCACCACCCTCGCTCAACCATCTCTCTCTCTCTCTCTCTCTCTCTCTCTCTCTCTCTATCTCTCTATCTCTATCTCTCTCTCCTTCCTTCTATCTCTTTCTCTCTTTCTCTATCTCTATCTCTTTCTCTCTCAAAATCCCAATTTTACTCAAAGCAGCCGCGCGTCGCTGACAACGCGAGACCAACCTCGCTCTCTCTCTCTCTCTCTCTCTCTCTCTCTCTCTCTCTCTCTCTCACTCTCACTCTCTCTCTTTTTCGCGTGTTGGTTGATGCAGACTAACACATAGGCACAACTACGAACACGCTGAGAGATATCTTCTCCTCCCTCCACCACCATCCTACTCCTCCTCCTCCTCCTCCTCCTCTTCTTCCCTCTCTTCATCCATCTTTCTCACTCTCTTTAACCATCCTCCCTGGTGGACCAATCAAGCCTGCCAGACTCCAATCCTGCGAAAAGCTGGCCGGGATACCAGAATGAGAGAGATAGAGATAGAAAGAGAGATAGATAGAGACCAAAAGAGAGGGAGAGAGAGAGAGAGAGAACAAAATGGAGGTACGAGAAACGCGATGAAAACAAGCGTTCGCGGCCTTTCACTGCGAACCTTCTCTATCTCCTTCTCTCTCTCTCTCTCATTCTCTCTCTCTCTCTCATTCTCTCTCACTCTCGCTCGTTATCTCTATCTCTTGATGCTTATCTTTAACCACCTATCAACCATGCTCCACAGAATGGATCTTTCTTCTTCTTGTTCTTGTTATTCTTCATCTTCGTTGTAGGTTCCCCGTCGTATCTATTCGCTCGATGAATCTCCCCTCCAACCCCTCCCCGTCTCTCTCTCTCTCTCTCTATCTCTCTCTCTCTTTCTCTCTATCGTTGCTCCTCTCGAATACATCTATACGAATAATTTTCACCCGCCCCTCACCCTCCTCTTCCTTCACTAACCCCTTCCATATCGCCAAGACATGCGATACTTAAGAGAGATAATAATCCTTGTCCTATGGTTGTATTTATGTAAGTACTCGATTACTTCGCACGGTTCGTTGGTGCGTGACAAATCAGTAATTTCTAGTGATTCGCTCGCGTTGCGATCTTAGACGACGACGACGACGACGACGACATACTTAAATTCTATGTATGTATAATATGTGTGTGTGTGTGTGTGAAAGAGAGATTATATATATATGTGTGTGTGTGTATATATATATAATTTCTCTCTTTAGAAGTACATCGTCGTGATAAAGAAGATAGGAAAGGAAGATAGGAAGGAAGGAAGGAAGGAAGGAAGGTAATTCTCCGAGCGGAAAGTAATTTTAGGAGGTAGTCGTTTGTCGTGGGGAGGGAGGGGAGGGGAGGGGAAGAGGCCGAGAGAAACTCTCTAACGGTGACTCTCTTCTCTCTTTCCTGTTCTTCCAACTGTAACGAGGACGATATCATAAGGAACATCTAAATAAATCTCCTTCTCTTTTCCTCCAACCACCTCCAATCACCTCCGACCACCTCCCCACTCTCCCCTCTTTTCTCTCTCTCTCTCTCTTCCTCTCTCTCTTCTGTTTGACGTAACCTAAGATAGATAATGACAAAAGTAACTTATTTCCTTTCCTCTCGTTCTCCATTTCCTTTTCTCGATTTTTCGTTTCTTTCGTTGCAACGAGAAAATTTTTTTCTTATTTTCACGTCGACACTGTAATGCGAACGATGAGAAGGAGAAGGTGAAGGAGCGAGCGAGCGAAAAAGAAAAATCATTGACAAAGAAGAAAAATCCTATTACCGACAAAAAGGGTAGATAACGTAAAAGAGCATCGTTGTTGTAATCCATCGAGGCTTGCTTTTATATAAACGTATGTATATGTCGAGTGTCAAATGGTTCTACAGAAATGCCGTTGTAACGTCGAGCGTTTATTGTGAAATTATCAAAAATGTGGACTCGAGGGGAGAATTAAAAAAAAAAAAAGTAAAATAAAATAAAATAAAATAAAATAAAATAAAATAAAAAATAAACAAAAAGGGAAAAAAAGAAAACGACGCCAATAAAAAAAAAGGGGGAGGTGGAAACGAAAGCGAGAGAGCGGAGAATAGGTGTTGAAATAATTCAACAAAAAATAACGAAGGAAAGAAAGAGAAACGAGAAAAACGAGAGAAGCGAGCGAGCGAGCGAGATAGAGAGAGAGAGAGAGAGAGAGAGAGAGAGAGAGAGAGAGAGAGAGAGAGGATGAAATAATGGAAGCGTTGCAAAATGTAAATAAACGCGATGGTATCGACGTACGTCGAAACAGTGTGGTGGAACGTACGTGTATCCATTATATAGACTTCACGTATATTCGTATGATGAAACTGTGTACAAAAGGGGTGGATTATTTCCCCTGAAGCAAGAGAGAGAGAGAGAGAGAGAGAGAGAGAGAGAGAGAAAGAGATTCAGCTTTGGTAGGTTGCACGTCGGGTGGCACGAGAGAGATCCACCCTCGATGTACCGAGTCTGGTTTCACCCTCGTTCCACCCCCTTAGCGAACGTCGATAAACGTCAATTCGCAGTCTGGGGTGCGATCAAAAATATTTGCCAAACGACGCGTCGTGCGACCGAAGCAAATCCCTGGCCTTTCCTGCAAGTTGATCTTCCTCTTTTCCTATCTAAATATATGTATATATAGTACATAGGTGTACATACATACCTATGATACACACATCTGTATATATATATATATATATATATATATGAGTGTGTGTGTGTGTGTGTGTATGTATGTATGTATGAATGCACTCGTTAGACGTAAACTCGATGATCGGAAATCGCGAATCAGCTGTTATGGGCACGAAATCAATGAAAAAAAAAGAGTATAAAAAGAGAGAGAGAGAGAGAGAGAGAGAGAGAGAGAGAGAGAGAGAGAGAGATATTGATAGAGATAAAGAAGCAGATCCCATCTTTTTCTCATTTCATCAACGCATGAAGAGATTTTCATGATATCGGTTCTTATCGATCCTAACTCTCACATTTTATTATCTATGCGATCGTTAACGTATTCCCCTGATGAACATGAAACACGAAATTTAAAGAATTTTATCACGGCTCGCTCGATAATATACGGGATTCCTTTTTTTAACGAGACTTAGCGAATCGATGGCTTAAAAAAAAAAAAAAAGAAAAAGAAAAAGAAAAAAAAATATCCTACAAATGTACAGTATCATATCACGAGCGTACCTACGTAAACTTAAAGAGAAAAAAGAAAAAAAAGAGAACAAAAAAAAAATGAAGAGAAAAAGAAAGGTCTTTAGTTGAAACGCGATTAGAGTGTTGTTTCGTGCGACTCGTATTATTCTTAGACGGTCGTCGATCCAATTAGGTTTGCTTTGACTTGGAGAATACTGCTTTAGACTCGTTTTCTCTCTCTCTCTCTTTCTCTCTCTCTCTCTTTCCCCTTTCCTCGCACATAGACACATACATACATACACACACACACATCATCCCTATTTCTTTCTCTTTCTCTTTAAAAGGAACTTCTCGACAGCTGGAATCCAGGACTATACACGTTGTTCCTCGCGTGGAAACGCACGTGCGCTGCACGGACTAATGCTAATGAGCGTAGTATAGAGAGGAGAGAGACTACTCGTCTCGTAATTGACTGAGAAGTGCGAGCACGCACGGTCTATAATACCGCCGCCACCCCCCCCCCCCGTTCCTTTTCCTACGTACAACATTCTCCTCCCCCCCTCCGACTTCTCCCTCTTTTCCTCTGCCTCCTCACCAATCCCCTCTCTCATCCAACTAGCCAACCCCATTCCATCGTTTACCGTATACGATCTAGATCACGACGTTTCCTTTTCTTACAGGTTGTGTGATCGGATCTCGTCCGATTGACATTGATCCACGTTCAATCATTTTCCTTTTTTTTTTTTTTTGTTTCTAACTTCTCAGGTTCTTCTATCTTCTTCTTTTTCTACATCTTCTTCTTCTTCTTCCAACTTCCAGGAGGTTCCTGTCCTTTTTCTCTTTTTATTTTCGAAGTTTTCATCTCGACTTTTCACAGGAGTTTCTTCAAGACTCGATCGATAGGATCGAACGAGAGAGGAAAAGGACCTCTCGCCGGAGATCGAGTTTCTTTTTTCTCCCTCTCCTTCTTCTTCTTTTTCTGTCTCTCCCCTTTTTTTTTCCTCCCTATTCCCATTGAAGACGAGTATGCAGAAATCCGAACGAGAAAGGAACGTAACTTCCATCTTCGACTTATTTTTTTTTTCTTTTATCTCTTTTTTTTTTTTTTTATTGGATAGAGAGAAGGAAAACGAGATAGCAGAACGCGAGTTGACTTCTTCCATCGTCGTTCAACGATTCAAAGTGGAATCGCCGATTGGTTTCACATGTAGCAGGGACCACGAGAGGTTAGAAGAATTCTCTTTTACAAATAACTAAGATCGTTAAGATATCTTAACGTTATCTCGAAACGCTAACCGACCCCCCCCCCCATTGATCCGATGGACCGTACGCATAAAAGGATTTCCCCTCCCCGCCGCCTTTGAGTCAGTAGTAAATATTTTAGGGATTTGTTTCGGTATACCTGAACGATATAAAAAAAAAGAAACAGAATGAAAAGAAAAGAAATAAATAGCAATCCTTACAAACGTATACCACCCACTACCCACCTACTCTACCGGCGGTCCCGTATTTGACTTCGTCAAATTACAAAGAATATCCCGATTTATATGATAATTGTTAACATCGAATAAAATCTCTAACGAATTCGAGCGAATCGTTTCAATCGGACACGAAAGGGACGGGGTGGGGGTTGTGGGAGGAGGGGTAAAAAGAGTCATCGATAGGACGTTAAAGTGTATTCGAATACGTGAAATATTAAATGGGTTGAGCGTTTATGCTTAACATATTTATCTTTTTTCTCTCTCTCTCTCTCTCTCTTTTTGTTGCTCGAATTTA
>OU426998.1:5951238-5961238 GCA_911387935.1 Dolichovespula saxonica | reverse complement strand
TCCCTGAGTCTGTTGTGGCGCCGTAGCCGCCGGCGTAGGTCCCTGCGACTGGGTTGCCTGTCCCGCCGAGTTCTGGCTCTGAGGTGCCGGGGGCCTCGCAGTTCCGTTCATCTCCGGTTTCGATTGTTGCGGGGCGTGATTGTTCTGCGGTTTCTCGTGCTTGTCACGAGCCTTTTCACGGCGATGTCCGCTCGAGCCGCGCTTCGAGCCGGCCGTCGAGGACTGCGCGTTACCGGTCCCGGTCGCCGAGGCCGGCGAATGGCTGGGTTTAGATTTGTTCGAGGAAGACGATTGTCCGGTGGCACCGGCCTGACCGGCCGTGGCACCGCTACCACCGACGCCGGTACCACCGGCACCACTACCACCACTACCACCACTACCAGCACCACTTCCACCACCGGCACCACCACCACCACCACCACTACCACCACCCGCACCACCGCTGACGCACTCCGAATTTTGAGAGTTTTGACCGACGGAGGTGGACGTAGAGCCCGACGTAGCCGAGCCCGACGTTGAGCCCGACGATTGGGAGGATCCGTTGTTGCTATCCTGGGACGAGGCCGTACCGTTGATCTCGTTCGACTTAACGATCTCGTGCTTGGCCTCGCTGCTCTTCGTTCCGGGCTTCGTACGCTTGATCTTCATCTTGAGGCCCTTGTCGACGGTCGCCGAATGTTCAACGGCCATCTTGCCGGGATTTCCGGCGTTACCGTGTACCACGGCGTTTACCCCGCCCACCACCGTAGCGGACCCCTGCTTCCCTCCCGTAACTAGCTGCTGCACCTGCGAAGAGGTCGAACCGTTGCTCGTCTGATTGTTACCAGTACCGTTGTTGTTACCGCCGATTACGACGATCGGCCCGTTCGCCGTAGGTCCGTTGCCACCTGAGCCTAAGCTACAGGGGCTTTGGGCTCGGCCGTTTCCCGAATTACCGACGACGCAACCACCACCGGCAGCACCACCGGACGAGGAAGAGTTCGAAGAGGAGGAGGAGGACGACGACGAGGACGAGCCTGAGGAGGACGACGACGAGGACGACGAGACGTTAGACGAGTTAGACGAATTCGAATTGGACGATAACGAGGACGATGACTGATTATTAACCGCGTTCGATACCACGCCGGACGATACGACTCCGGATACCGAGTTGGACGAGTTAGACGAGTTCAATGCCGACGCTGAGTTTTGTAGATGATGATGATTCGGATTATTCGTGGCCGATGCTGCCGAGGCAGGCGTAGAAGCCATGCCTGTCCCCGAGGAGCTCAGTTTCTCGTCCCTCGTCTTCTCAATGTCCGCATCAAGATCGATTATAAGATCTCCTATGCCAATGTCCCATTCGTTGTCGTCGTACTCGAAGTTGTTGGTCGCATTAGTCGCGGCCGGATCCAGCTCACCGGCGTTAGCAGCCACCGTGCTTGTTTTAGCCTCGCGCTGCTGGCACGCACTGCTAGACGACAACGACGACGACGACGACGACGAGGAGGAGGAGGAGGAGGAGGAAGAGGAAGATGAGATAGAAGAGGAGGATGAGATAGAAGAGGAGGATGAACCCGACGAAGAAGAGATAGAGTTGATAGAGGGGTTGTTGGAGGAGGAGGAGGACGTAGGCGCGACTACAGCTGCTCCTGACTTGTCTCGACCTTGATGATGATGATGATGGTGATGATGGTGATGATGATGATGATGGTGGTGATGCCGATGATGATCTCTCCCGACCGTGTTACGCTCTTGCCTTCTCTGACTACCACCGTTGTTGTTATTGTTGTTATTGATATTACTTCCTATACTGCCGCTGTTGCTGCCACCACTGCATCCGCTGTTGTTGTTGTTGTTGTTGCTGTTGTTGCCTCCACCGCTATTACTACTACTACTACTACCACCACCACCGCTGTTGCTGCCACTGCTGCTGTTGCTGCTAAGGCTACCGTTGTTGCCGTTGATGTTGCCAACGTTGCTGTTACTACCGTTGCCGCTGTGGTTGTTGTTGTTGTTGTTACAGTTGTTGTTGTTGTTGTTGTTGTTGTTGACGCTGCCGTTACTACTAGCACCACCACCACCGATACACGGGGATGGTCCTTTGCGGTTAACGTTAGGGAGGCGACCGCCTAGTGGCGTGGTCGCCATGCCCTTGGAAACGTTTCCCCGGCACCCGCCAGCCTGATCACCGACTGCCCACCTTTTCTCACGGATCCCGAATTATGGCAGCGCGAGCGACACGCATTCGTTTTACCCCGACCACCGCCCGCGAGACGCGCCTCGTCCATCGAACACATCACTTACCCCACGGCTACTCCTTCGGTGTTCTCGATATCCAAACAAGACCCGCGCGCGCACTTCTCTCTCTCTCTTTTACTTTTTTTCTATCTCTCTCTCTCTCTCTCTCTCCCTCTCTCTCGCTCTCTCGCTCTCTCGCTCTCTCTCTCTCTCTCTCTCTCTCTCTCGCTCTCTCGCTCTCTCGCTCTCTCTCTTTCTCTACACAATAGCAACTCTTTCTTTTTTTTTTGCGCAAAAACACCTTTTTACACACCTCCTTCTCTTCTTACTCTCCCCCTCTTGTGATTCCGTTGATATATATATATATATGTATATATGTATATATATATATACATATATATATATATATATATATATATATATATATTTATATATTTATATATTCGAATTTATATGTTACATATATCCTGGATAATCCCAAACCTTTTTAGATCCAACGTATAGACTCCTTTGCACCATCGACACATCAAAACACTGCTGATTACGCCCTCAACGGGGCCACGAACACGGGGTCACCACCTATCACGACACATCACCGACACAAACTCGACGAATCTTATTTCGAATTCCTTATTCCCCTCTACGGTGTTATCCGATAACTCCAGAGATATCTGGGAGCCTCGCCAAGATTGCTCGAGATCCCAGCCACTTTTAATTCCTTCCTTCCTGCCGTCCTTCCGTCCTTCCGTCCTTCCGTCCTTCCTTCCTTCCTTCCTTCCTGTATTCACAACAGTCGGTCCATTTTCTTTTTTTCTTTTTTAGTCACCGGTCACGCGATTCCTTTAAGTTCTT
Source organism: Dolichovespula saxonica (assembly GCA_911387935.1). NCBI lineage: Eukaryota > Metazoa > Arthropoda > Insecta > Hymenoptera > Vespidae > Dolichovespula > Dolichovespula saxonica. The sequence goes on along the minus strand of OU426998.1, from coordinate 5,958,166 downwards.
CCTTCCATGCCGAGTTAAACCACGTTTCGTAGTGGGTCGAATCTGTAACAAGACGGAGAAAACGGGCTTCGTCATTACTCCGAGAAACTTTGTTTCTAAAAGCAAGATTATCGGGTAAACAAGTATTATGCTCGTAAACGTTTGATGTATTATCAGTAAACCACGTATTAACTTCGAAAGACATCCTTTGTAGTTATATCGCGATCATAAACAACGCTGCCTTCAAGATAAAGTCGCGGATGGGGCTTTTGGGTGACGGCCAATAATCAACGACCACATCGTTTAGCAGTATTCGAGAGAGAGAGAGAGAAAGAGAGAGAGACAGAGAGAGAGAGAGAGAGAGAGAGAGAGAGAGAGAGAGAGAGAGAATGAGAGTGAGTGAGAGAGAGAGAGAGAGTCCAAAGAGTATATGTCCGCATACAATAAAGTAGCTTGTTAGCCGTGGATTCGATGTAATTACGTGTTTAGAAAGCAACCCTTCCATGATCTGCCTACTTCCCTTTATTTTTCTCCCCTCCCTCCACCCTCTCTCTCTCTCTCTATCTATCTATCTTTCTCTCCCTACCTCTTCTTCCTCGTCTACAAATTGGTATTCCCACTTAGAGAGGAATTCGTGTCAGGGAACGATTAATTTTACCGGCGGCATTTTGGCCACCGTCCAAACGTTCGTTCGGCATCGGAGACGGCTCGGCCGCGCGAGAAAGACCAACCCTTCCCCCGCCTACCCCCGCCCTTCATCACCGCCACCACTACTACTACCACCCAAATCATTTCCATCGGCATCCTCCTCTCTTCCTTTCCTTCTATCCCCTCGACCGCGAGAACTCAACCTCCACCCTCCCCTCTCTCGCGGTTATATACACGCTAACTACTGACCATCGATCAGCTGTCCAACAGTCACCTTGTTCTCTCTCTCTCCCCCCCCTCCCCCCCCTCTCTCTCTCTCTCTTTCTCTTTACTAATTTATGTGGACGTTAACCGGTCGACGGTTTACCGTTATACACTACTCCATTCAACGACCAAGATGACGTTTCTCTTCCTTTGGGAGAGACTCTCGACCAACCCCTGTGCTCTATTGTTTCGGAAGTAGCTTCGAGAATTTACCCTTTTAGAATCGGACGTTATACCATTTGACACGCTCGACAGATATAAACACTCGTGTAATTAATCTCTAGATTGAACTCGATCCATAGTTTATCAACGCCCGAAGGACACGATTTCGATCGTAACAAATTTGGATCGTTTCGTTGTGGATCGTTGCTTTGTGTTTCCTTTTTTTTTTCTTAACTCCTTCGTCCTTTCACAAGGAACAAGATAGGTAAAAGGTGTAAAGGTCGTCTACGATGAGATAAAAATCTTCGAATTGGTTCGAGATGTTCAATGGAATTAGCACGACGATCGTTCGTTCGTTCGGCTCGATCGGTGAAGAAGGTCATCGAAGAAGGAGGAGGAGAAGGAGGAGGAGGAAGAGGAGGAGGAGGAGGAGGAGGAGGAGGAGGAGACGCAATCCAGCAGGTTGTCCTTCGCTATATCGGTAGAGAGCGATTCCATGAATGGAGATCGACGACATGCCTGAGAGAGAGAGGGAGAACAATTGGTAAACCCAAACTATTTGCTCTCCTGTTCCACAACGCTCGCTTCCGGTAAACCTCGATCTCCGTAATGACATCAATGAAGGTCTGTCTATCGCCGTCGCCCCCACCCATTTCAGACAGAGTTTACTCCAATATTCGATTGGTACAGGGTTTTCACCCGTGGGATTTCATTGTTAAGACCCGATACGACGATAGCAGGGGTGACGTTGGCAAACGTATTTCGATCGGTATGATAATATCATCGGCACGCAAAAGTGGTTTAACACGCACTATCGCTGCTTCATCTTCTTCTCCTCCTTCTCCTCGGTTACTAATGCTACTTACTACAGTGCCAGAATTTCGAATGTACTATTTTTAATACCTACGTTATATACCTATTACATTCTTAATACATCCTCTTAGATGCTAACGTAGATATATATATATATATATATATATATATATATATATATAAAGAAAAAAAACATAGTACTACTCTCATCTTTAACAAGTTTATTTAATTTTTACAGACGATATATCGAAAAGATATATCAATGATTAACGTCAATGATCGACGAAATCTTTTCAAGAAATCATTCTGTTAGATTTCGCTTTGGCGCGATGTTAATGTATTAAATAAATAAATTATCGCTTTCCTTATCGATACACGTTGAAATCGATTTAATCGTTGTACGATACTCTTCTCTGACAACTTATCGTTTTAAAAAATATGTTGGGTGAGGTGGAGTAAGGGGATCGGGGAACGGAGGAGAATGAAAAAGAAATGAATCGTGCTATCTTGTCACGTCATCAAAATCTATTTAGTATGGGACCCTAATGGATTTCACAAGTTCTCCGATTACGCGTTCTCAGATAGGATACGCTTTGTGGTTCGATCGTATGACTCACGCGTATCCGTAACTCTCTAACAAACTGAAAAAAATAAATAAATATATATATATATATATATATATACACACACACATATATACATATTATATATAACGTAACTCGATCTACTTCGACGTTTGACGTGATCTCGTGGCGTTACACAGGAAAAGACGTTTAATCGCAATAGCGTTGTATCAGGTCTTATCTTACGCGACCAAAAGAGAGAGAGAGAGAGAGAGAGAGAGAGAGAGAGAGAGAGAGAGAGAGAGAGAGAGAGAGAGAGAGAGAGAGAAATAGATATATACGTATTAACTTAATAGGTATTGGATTTCTACCAGGATGCCCATAGTTTAAATTACCCATTGCGTATTTCAGATTAGTCATCATAATCGCGACAATTCTTTGCACATTGCTGAATACATATAAACGTATTATAATAATGACGAAAATTAAATCGAGATGCGCGACTTGCAAACGATAAATTTATTGTATTATGTATTTCATTTCGTGTGTGCGAGTGTGTGTGTGTGTGTGAGTTTGTCTGTTTGTTTGATAAATACATATGTTAAAATATTCAAATTAAATCAATATCCTTATAAGTCATATTTTAATTATTCGTTTGGTCTCGCTAAACAAAATGTAGATAAGATTGTTAAAGTTGAAGAGTAAACTGTATATTACACGACGATCAAAAAATATTTTGTTATTCGACGTAATTAAGCTTTAATTATTAAAGGGAATTCATACGACACATGTAATAAGTTATGTATACAAATTTCAAAGGCACTTTGGCACGAAAATTTTTTCAAAATTCCATTAGTCGAGTTATTCGCTTTGACCGACGGACGGAACGCAGCCGTAGCTCGTATCGCATAATTAAATGTTATATTTTGTCGTAGGTCGACAAAGGATTCAAAACAAATAAATTAATTTTTGAGAAAAATAAACGAAAGAAGGAAGGAAAGAATGTCTTTGAACATCAACCTACACTTTCTAATATCAATTTGCATAATTAAAGATCTTTAATTTTTTGTAATAATAAACAAAAAAATAAATAAATAAATAAAAGGATAAGCACGTTCAAAAAGAATGAAATATCTCGTAACTCTTCGTAACGCGTACATGATCTTTTGATCATCCTTGCAATTAGCAATGTTAATAATAATAATAATAATAATAATAATAATAATAATAACAATAACAACAACAACAATAATAATGATAGTAGAAACAATAATATTAATGATGATAATAATAATGATAATAATAACAATAATAATAAAATGACGGTCTGAGCTATTCACTTTACAGTAGCCTTATATTAGATCGTAAAAGATTAATATAGACGTTCGTAGGATGAGGCATTCCTCTTCTTTCCTTTGTCTGTCAGTTTTAATGACTCGGTTAGTATTACACATGCAAGGTAGAAAGCAGGAAGAGGCAATCGTTTATGCTAACGACGCTACTGTAACTTCCTTCCTACGTAGGGAGAGGGAAAGATCTCTTAACTACTTTAATTAAATGCCCAGAGATTAAGATCTTAAATATACGTTATAAAGTTTATCGCTGATATCAGTGTGATATATATATATATATATATATATATTTAAATATTTATATATAAAAAAAAGTTAGAAAGAGTGTGCGTGAGAGAGAGAGAGAGAGAGAGAGAGAGAGAGAGAGAGAGAGAGAGAAAGTCTAGATCCAACGACGATGTAACTGAGAAATGAAGCATAGTGTGTGTTTATGAAACGAGTGACGAAAAAAACAAATATGTGTGTGTGTACATATAATGGTAAAAATAAAACCAACCGACAAAAAAAATTTTGAAGTGCGACAAAAAGGAAATAAAAGAACAAAAAAAGGAGAGAGAGAGAGAGAGAGAGAGAGAGAGAGAGAGAGAGAGAGAATACGTGACATTCATTCGAACCAATGTGCGTGATGAAGATGTTTACTTCACTAACTTGTCGTTATTGCGATTTGATTTATTTTGCTCTTCTCTTTTTATTTTTTGGGGTTTTTGTTTTTCATTGTTTCATTTTGTTTTCCCTTTTTTTGCTCTCCCTCCCCCAATCCTTCTGCTCCTCTCTCTCTCTCTCTCTCTCTCTCTCTCTCTCTCTCTCTCTCTTTCTCTTTTTTTTCATCCCATCGATATACTATACGTCCTTTATACTTCTCGTTTCTGTTTCTCCGTGCTGCGCGTCCATTTCTCTTTCAATATCCATAATAAAAAAAACCTGCCTCGTTTACCATATGCCCTCAAACCGAGCCAGTCCAATGCCTACGATGCATATACATACATACATACATACATACATACATACATACATACATACAGACACACACACACACACACACACACATATTGACTGCTGTGTAAGTCGTTATACAGGCCGTTACAAAACCGATCATTGCCATATTCTTTAAAGACAAAAATTTCAAAACCCATTGATAGAGACCCAACGTTACGAAGATCGCGAGTATACTTCTGTCTTTTCTTTCTTGTTTTTTATTTTTTCCTTTTTTTTTCAAATCGATCGTTTTGAAAACAACAAGAAAAATACGTACGTACCTATATATATATTTTTTTTAATTTCGAACAATCCAGTCTGTTGAAAGATTGAAAACATATTTGTTTTGAAACATCCTCTTTCTCTCTCTCTCTCTCTCTCTCTCTATATATATATATATATATATATATATATATATATATATATATATATATATATATATGTACGTATTTTTCTTTTTGTTTACGAAGCGATCGACACGATTAAAATCGAAAATGAGAAAAAAAAATTTTGTATATATATATATATATATATATATATATATATATATATATATATATACGTACATATTTTTCTTTTTGTTTTCGAAACAATCGATGTGAAAAAAAGAAGAAAAAAGTAAAAAAAAAAAAAAAAGAAAAGAGGTATACTCGCAATCTTCGTAGCGTTGGATCTCTATCAATGGGTTTTGAAATTTTTGTCTTTAAAGTATATGACAATGATCGATTTTGTAACGACCTGTATAACGACTTACTAACAGACAGTCAACTCGCGAATGATGACGATTCCGAAAGTCTGACAATATATGCGGCAGATGCTGCTTGCTCTCTTTTCTCTCTGTCTATCTTCTCTCTTCCTTTCTCTTTACTCTTTGACCCCCTTTCATCTTGTCCGTTCTTTCGTGTCATCGACGTTGTAAACAGGAGCTCGTACATACATAAAATACATATATGTACATTTATATATATATGTACATATATATATATATATACACATACACACATATACATATATACGTTCCATCTCGACAACTTTCTCGAAAAGATCTTATAAAATACTCACGGGATATCAAAATATATCATAAAGTTTTTCTATATATAAAAAGGTGACGCGGGGCGAGCGGGCGGGCGGAAGGGGAAGGAAGAAAAAGATATAGAAAGTTCAGTACGAATTTATGCACTGAAATTTCATCGATCGAATTCATTTAACTCGCAATATCGTATTTGTTAAAACCAAACTGTCAATCTTAATACAATATGAATGCTTTTACTAAAGTCAATGGCTCAAACTGAATACATATTATTTCCCACCGAAATAAAATCGTTCATAACGATTGTTAATTCACTTCGTATTTATAAACAAAGACGTCACGACGTTTGAATGGACATGAAATAATACATTTATTCATAAAGACGAATTTATCGGAATTATTTTTGAAAGGCAAAACGTACTATACACATTTTAAAGCGACTTTTCATAATCTTATTAATTATCGATATTATCGAATAACGAACCGATCAAGTGGTATATACGAACGTCCCGTTTTTACGAACTGGATATTAATCGTATTGAAATTTATTATTAATATCGAATAAATCATCGATGATAAATCTTTCTCCGTCGACGAATTTGTTAAAAGAAATTTATTCAGTTGAAAAACGCGTATTTCGTTACGAGTTTTTGTTATTAAAAAAAAAAAAAAAAAAAAAAAATTAATTAAGACTGCGTTGCCTCGTAATATATTAAAAACGTCGTTCAATTAATGATCCTCGTATGATCCTTTTTATATTAGATTTCGAAGGTCCGTTTCGACGGATAACGAGTCAAAAAATTAAGGTAACCCACCCCGCTTCATCCCCCCACTCTAACTCTTTTTCCCTGCCGTCGTCCGTCCAATCGAATCATCTCTACGTTCGAAGTTATATTGTAAGAAAAAGAAATTAATCAAAGACGTTTTCTTTAAAAAAAGAAAAATAAGAAAGAAAAAAAGAAAAATTCCCTTCCTTTTTCCTCCACCCCCTCCCGAGACTCTCCACACCATCGTCGTTTCGCCGTTCTACGCTCGATAATTCCCATTGTTCTCGAGGGTTCTTGGATTTCGAGTGCGCCTACTTCGAGCCAACTTTTCGACCCTTATAGAATACTTCCGCGTCGCGGAGGGATATAACCGAC
>OU426998.1:5913738-5938738 GCA_911387935.1 Dolichovespula saxonica | reverse complement strand
GAGATAGAGATAGAGATAGAGATAGAGAGAGAATGAGAATGAGAATGAGAATGAGAATCTACATTTTGCAACGGAGAACTTCTCTCGACGGCGCGTAACGAAAGATAACGAACTAAAAAGTGGATCGTACGCCGTCACCCAGTCTTCGAGACGGCACCAGCAGCTAGCAGCAGCAGCAACTAGCAGCCAGCAGCCAGAAGCAGCAGTCAGCAGCAGCAGCAGCCGCCAGCAGCAGCAGCAGCAGCAGCAGCAGCCAGCAGCAGGAATTCCAGCATCATTGATCGCGAAAAAGCTTAAAGCCGGTTCGTGCCGAGCGTAGAAACACCTTGCTCGTACTCGCCCGCTCTTCCTATGGCATTTTTAAGCACCTTTCACACGGAACGCGATATACGAATACATCATAAATACCTATTACATTTAATCCTATATACATCTATGAAAAGTACACTGTTATCGACACGACATTAAATCGTTAAAGGGGACACGTAAACTACCCGAGAAAAACGTCGTTCCTTTTATCTTTCGGTTCTTTCCTTTTCTTTTCTTTTTTAAACAGAGAGAAAGAGAGAGAGAGAGAGAGAGAATGAGAGAATGAGAGAATGAGAGAATGATTAGCACGTCGAGGTCGATCGTTAGACCGGATACCCCAACTCCATAAAAAGAATTTAACGTGCCGGAAGGCAAGCTAAGTCGGATAGAGGTTGCTTTTTCGGTCAAGACTTTGTCTATGAACAGAGAAACTCTGTCTGTCTGTGTGTGTGTGTGTGTGTATATGTGTTTGAAAGAGAAAGATATATGTGGTGTGTGTGTGTGTGTGTGTGTGTGTGTGTGTGTGTGTGTGTGTGTGTGTGTGTGAGCGAATGAGCGAGCAAGAGAGACCGGTAGAAAGACGAATGGGATTGAAGCCAAGGGTAGCAGCCGTGGCTGTCGAGTAATGATCAGTGATTCTCAACTTTAAAGTAATCAAACACGAACCACGTTCTTCTTCTGGTTCCTTTGTCCGTTCCTTTTCAGTAACTAAAAACATAAAAATACTCTATCTCTCTCTTCCCCTACCTCCCTCCCTCACTCTCTCTCCCTCTCTCTCTTTCTCTTACTCTCTCTCTCTCTCTCTCTCCATCTTATTTTCCTCAAGTCGTAAACTTACGTTAGCTCGATAATAATTTTCGTAAATTTATATTAAGACGTTTTTTATTTTACTCATTTTTATCTCCTTCTCTTTCTATCTCTCTCTCTATCCCTCTCGCTCTATCTTTCTCTCTCTCTCTCTCTCTCTTAGTCTCTCTTTCTCACTTATATTATCGTAAACGTAAGACTGGCTCGTTTTACTTTATTTCCTTCATCACTAATGAAAGGAGAAAGAGAAAGAGAGAAAGATTCATTCTTACTCGCACATATAGCAGCATCATAATATCGTGTAGAATCGAGCGAACCGTATATAAACAGCGGTTCTCAATCCGTCTGCACGAATTTTAAAAGCTAAATGTCTTTTTGAAATGAAAGTAAACCAAAACGAAACGGAAAAAGAAAGTAAAAAAGAAAATAAATAAATAAATAAATAAATAAATAAAACAAAATAAAATAAAACGAACAATACCTCGCACGGTTACGAATGCGCGCGAACGCGAAGAAATAACGGGTAGAATCGAAGGACGAGCGAAGAAGAGGAGAAAAGGATTTAAAAAAAAAAAGGAATGGAGAAGAGGGCGAGGAGGGAGAACAACAAATTCAAATGAAAGTAAAAATTTGACGTTCGCGGAGGGTGAGGGGGGGGTAAGGAAGAGTATCTCTCGCGAGGATTCGAATCGATCGAGGTATGAGAGGCACTGAGATCCTCCCCCACCCCCGCCGCCACCTCAAACCTCCCCTACTACTCTCGTCCGACCAACGACGGCGGCGGCGAACGCGCGCACCGATATAATTAGCGTGTTTAACTCTGATTTATAATGACACTGGAAACGCCTACTGTCCATGAGCCGTATCAACTGTAGAATCCACGCATGTATACGTATGTAGATGGTTAATATAAGCGCGTGCTCTCTCTCTCTCTCCCTCTCTCTCTCTCTCTCTCTCTCTCTCTCTCTCTCTCTCTCTCTCTCTCTCTGTCTCTGTCTCTATCTATCTATCTACCTCTATCTCTCTATCTCTATCTCTATCTCTATCTATCCGTCTATTTCCCTCTACCGTCTAATTCCTAATTATCGTTTCCAATTATGTTGGAGAATACGCGAGTAACCATCGCACACCAGACAACAATGCTGACGGAATGGAAACGTAAACGTTGAATGTTACAAAGATGGATCATCGCTTGGGCCGCTTAATTTTCTCAGAATCGGACTAGTCAAAACTCTACAGAGTAGAGAGAAAGAGAGAGAGAGAGAGAGAGAGAGAGAGAGAGAGAACTTCGATAAGATTCTCTCTCTCTCTTTCTCTCTCTCTCTATGCGCGCGCCTCTCTCTCTGTGTGCGTATACAGGGTGATCCAAAGATCTTTAACCCTAACGATAATCTCTCGCCGTTCTTACGTACATATGTAAGGTCGCAAAGAGAGAAATACTTACGAGTAAGTACTTATATACATATACATATATATATATATATATATATATATATATATATATATATATATATATATATTAATACAAAGTAAACACATTGGTTATGAACATTACCAGAGTACTACTCGTAATGTAAGGGACAAAAAAAGAGAGAGAGAGAAAAAGAAAAAAAGAGTAATCGCCGGTTGCTATTTGCATGGCTATCACAATGTAGTATAAACATACAATAGCTTTAAGATTTACGATAATGCTGGTCATTTAAATACATACATACACATACAAACACATGTCAATGTAATGTCAATTTTTCTATTTTTCTATTTTCAATTATTTTTATTTTCAATTTTACAATTTTATATATATATATATATATATATATATATAAAATTGAAATTATATATATAAAATTATTGAAATTATATATATATATATATATATATATATATATATATAAAATTGAAAAATTGAAAATAAAAAAAAATTGAAAATAGAAAAATTGAAAAATTGACGTTACATTGACATAGACGCGTTGTTCGAGTCTAATGGAAAGAGGGTCTCTGTTCTGAAAGGAATCAATTTTGGTGACTCTTGGGAATGGGGTGAGAGTTGGAAGGAAGGGAGGGAGCGAGAGAGGGAGGATGCGGGTTTGAAAGAAAAAGAAAAGGAATATACCGGATGTCTATATATTCTGACACGTATGTCGGCCGTTTGAAGTAAAAAGGAAGAATGAAACGAAAGTGCGTTTTCTCTACATACGAAAGATGGATGATAGTTGAAGAAAGAGGATAAAGAGAAGAAGACAAACAGACATACAGACAGACAGACAGAGATAGACAGAGATAAACAGAGATAGACAGACGGACAGGTAGACAGACAGGGATAGGCAGACAGACAGAAAGACAGAGGGAGGGAGAGAGAGAGAGAGAGAGAGAGAGAGAGAGAGAGAGAGAGAAAGAGAGAGATAGAGAGAGAGAGAGAAGAGAGAAAGAAAGAGTAATAACAAAAGAGAAAGAGCGATAAATCTTCGTTGCGGGAAAGCACACCTGTTTGTTCTCGCGTCGATAACGGGACGACGAAGGGTAGGGTTGGAAAAAGAAGAAAAAGAAGAGGAGAGGGAAGAGTAGGAGGAGGAAGAGGAGGAGGAGTTAGAGGAAGAGGAGGAAGAGAGTTGGAGGTGAAGAGAAGAGGACTTCTCGAAAGTCTCGTGCAAATAGTTACTCGGGGTATGGACGCTGGTTTTGAGTTTATCGCTTATATATACCGGGTGTCTCGAGTAGATAGACTTTAATAGTCTCTCATTTATCGGCTTTGCGTGGTCGCGAGATATATAATACGTGTGTATGTAGGCGATATATATATATATATATATATATATATATATATATATATATATATATATATATATATGGAGGAAAGTTTGCAACGAGCTTACGTCGTCGTACGAATGACAAATCGGAAAGTTTAACTATGTTCGCGATATCGTAACGTCGACGGCGCTCGGAGAAAGATAATGTTGGATAACGCTTGAAATATGAGCTCTACGTTGTGAGCCCGTAACACCATCACCAAAGAGAGAAAGAGGATCCGAGAGACATCGACGTTTCTATCTCTATCTCTATCTCTATCACTATCACTCTCTCTCTCTCTCTCTCTCTCTCTCTCTCTCTCTCTCTCTCTCTCTCTCTCTCTCTCTCTCTCTCTCTCTCTCTCTCCCTTCCTCTCTGCCTCCCTCCTTTTTCTCTTATATTTATACAATGGTACATACGATATTTTGATAAAGAGAGATTTCGCGATATTTCAATAGATATTAAATATTAAATAACAAGAATAGAGATATATAATCGGATTAAATAGTAAGGATGGTACCTTAACATTACAGCTTTTTGCGTAGCAAATCAAATTTGACGGCACTGTATTTTATATTTATATATATACGAGTTTAAAAACATTCTTAAAAAAATAAAAATGAATAATTAAATAATAATAATAATAATAATAATAATGATGATGATGATGATGATGATGATGATGATGATGATAAAAAAATTCTCGGAAAATACATAAGCAAAAATAGAAATTACATAATAATACATCACGTGCGTGCGTGCGTACGTGCATGTGTGTGTATATATATATATATATATATATATATATATATATATATATATAAATGTGTGTGTTTATTTGTGTACATACATACGAATTAATATAACGCATATCTCACGGGCTTGTTCGTTAAAGCTAATATTTAAAGAGATATCGTTACCGATTTCATATGACACGAAACATCCTGTATATGTTTATATATAGATACATACATACATATATACATACATACATACATACATACATACATACATATATATATATATATATATATAAAAGTTCGTCGTATGTCAATTCAAATCTTTCTTCGAAGGTTGGGATCGCAAGATTCACGAGACTTTCAAGTTATCCGATGATAACGTTTAACTCCACCAATGATTAATCGTCTTTACTTTATCGATGACGCTTGGTATTAAAAGTTAACTTAAACGTTTTAGAATGTAACTTCTTAAGTATACACTTTAAAGATGTGTCAGAATTTTTAACTTTATAGACAATCTTTCTTTCTGTCTTTCATTCTTTCTTTCTTATCTCTTTTCTCTCTCTCTCTCTCTCTCTCTCTCTCTCTCTCTCTCTCTCTCTCATTTTTTTTTAAGAATAAAAATACGTTTGCGTAACATCATCTCGCTCATTATACACATATTTTAAACTGATGTGTTTCTACCTCGAAGAAATATAATTTCCGATTGCTTAATAAAGATCCCCGTGTCTCTGTCTCTCCCCCCCTTCTCCTCCCCCACCTTTTTTTTCTCTCATTTAACAATTCTCTTCGCGGCAAACTCTTGGACTCTCCTCCTCCTTTTCCTACTCTTTTGTGAATCTCATTTTTTTTTTACCTCCCCATATGGATTCCCCAACGGACATAATAATTTATCGAGTCTCTTCGTCTTCACGGTAGACACTAAAATAATCTACTACTAACGCGTCCCTTTTTCAGAGGTCCGAACCTTTGTCGGCGCTAATTTCTCTCTTTAATGTCCTCTCTAATCATTAGTTTCTCGTTAGGCGTACACACAACGGAACAAAACCCAACAGAACTCTCGACCGCAATACGACAGAATCCAATAGCAACGCATATACGCACGCACGCACACACGTATACACACACAGAACACAACGATCACTCTCTCTCGTTGAGCACTCTCCTACCGACTTCATTTCTCTCTCTCTCTCTCTCTCTCTCTCTCTCTCTCTCTCTCTCTCTCTCTCTCTCTCTCTCTCTCTCTCTCTCTCTCTCTCTCCTCCACCAAATCTTTCAATAGGACACTACACTGTTATTGTTCGAGACGTGTTGTTGCGCAAAAGTTTTTGAAACAATCTGTGTGCTTGACAAAAAAAAATGAAAATAAATAAGAAAATAATTCTTTTCTCCGTACTAGAGGACTCGAGTATGTTTACTCGATAAAAAACGATGATCATAAACTTTGTTAAGCTGGTTGGAGAACGGATAGAGAGACTAAGGACAGAAACGGAGATACGATTGATTGATAGACAACGAAAAATAGACAGAAAGAAATATATATATACATACATACATACATACATACATACATACATACATACATACATACATACATATATATATATATATATATATATATATATATATATATATATATATATGAGAGAGAGAGAGAGATAGATAAAGAAAGAGAGATAGATTGAGATAGAGAAAACAGAGATTCTAATAGCCGTTAGATGGCCTTCTTGCTTGGATTCAATTACTCGTCACGCTCCGAGAACAAAATGCGTGCACGAACAATGCCGAGGAGAAGAATCGAATGGCTCGCACGTAATACCTACTCGTGCTTCGCGACAACACGTTTCTCTCTCCCTCTCCCTCTCCCACGCTCTCTCTCTCCCTCTCTCTCTCTCTCTCTCTCTCCCTCCTCCTTCTCTCTTTCTCTTCGTTCATGCCACGCACATTTCTAACTCGTTCTACTCCGTCACCAAAAAGGAACGTTCGAAAGCGACAATCCATCGTTGTTAGCGCTCGACGACGAGTTTAGTCTAGACAGACGCCACGATTTCTAATGTTTTCTAAACGTTTTCATAACCATTAATCTAAACGATGCGCAAATAATACGTAATTTTCATTGACTTCCTCGGCACAACGATAAACACCTATTTTATTAACTACACGCGCGCGCACACACATTTTTTTCTTCCTTCCACTTCTTTTTATTTTTTTATTTTACATACACGTGTTACCACCTTTGATCTTTAAAGCGCGTTTGCACGATACCAATTTCTAAACACGTTTTGTCCTCGGCGAATGAACGTTAGATTTAACGGCAACGATGATTCAGACGAAAGAAAATTTATTTATATATATATATATATATATATATATATATATATCGATCGATCGTAGAAATTGTCTAGTTTCTATAATGAAACTTTATTATTATGTTATCTACTATCAGGTGGTAATAGCATTAATAGCAATCTTTATATCATTATATTATCACGATGCATCGCATCTACAAAATATTTTCGCTACATTGATCACAAATACGGCTCTCTCTCTCTCTCTCTCTTTCTCTCTCACTTTATATGCATCGTTGATGTACGTATGCGAAGCTCGAGACACCGACAGCCTGTTACCTGGAACGTCCGTTTTCCTGTCACGCGATTTTCCTCGACTTTACGTCTTCGTATGACTTCGTAACTATCGTAAAAAAAAAAAAGAACGAAAGGAAAGAAAAAAGAGAAGAAAAAACAAGAAAGAGAAAAAAATCGACGATCAAAAGGCGTTCTCGTCGACTCATTTAAAACACAAATTTTCGAGTGGTCTATTTACTCACAAAAAAAGAAAAATAAATATTTTGTAAAAAAGAAAAAGAACAAATATTTGTATGACGTACTCGTTAATCGTTGCCCTTTCTTTTTATCTCTCTTTTCGTTTTTCTTTTTTGTTACGTCGAAAGTAAAAAAAAAAAAAAAAAGAAAAAAAGAAAATCAAACGAACAAAAAATAAAAAAAGCAGCAATGGAGGAATCCCTTTTTTCCCCTTTATCAAAGTTTTCTATTCCTATTAATGTGTAATCGTCAAACGCTATTAGAAGCCAACGGCTCCGATTCTCATTACGATCTTACTACCTCCTGGCACCGTTTCCACCCAACTTTAAGAGACTTATTGCGTTTCCTTGGCAAGGTACATTGCCAGGACCGATACTGCCAATACTCTTATACAATTTGTTGACGAGACCATTAAGAGAAGAGAATGCTTGCCAACGAATAGTAGCGGTTCCCTATCGTACGAGGTGCGATACCGCGAATAAGAACCCCACACCGCCCCCCTACTACTCTCATTTTCAATGTGAATTTTAATGTACGAATATATTACACACGTATCACGTTTTAAACTTTGGCCAAGGGAAAACGACGACGACGACGACGAAATGTACGACGACGACGATTAACATCAACGAGAAAAATCATTGGCAATTCTTTTTTTTATCCTTTAAATTTTCATTCAAAATTTTTCATTCACGCACCGTCACGACGACATCTAATCTTTTGGATATATTTGCAAAAGTAAGATTGTACAATTTCTGATAAGATTACGATCTGGAGTAATTGGAAAAAAAAGAAAAGAAAAGAAAGAAAAAATATGATAAAAAGAACACTGTTGTACGCAACAGCATATATATATATATATATATATATATATATATATATATATAAGGAATCACGAGAGAATAATAAATTTTTTATTTGAAACAACGTTTGAACTAAAGGAAAGAAATAAGGAAAAAATATTCGAGTGTTTCTATGATTTCTATCTTATACACATATTTACAAAACGGAAGATAACACTTTGCGACTGGGATCTAATCTAAAATATATATATATATATATATATATATATATATATATATATATATATATATATATATATATATATATAATCAGTTTCATGAGAAAATGAACACTATCGCATTTTATTAGTGCAACAGAAAGTTGAGAGAGATCTAATCTAAAATAATATATATATATATATATATATATCAGTTTCATGAGAAAATGAACACTATCGCATTTTATTAATGCAACAGAAAGTTACGAGTGATCTAAAAAAGTTTTCTCTTTTATTTTTTCCCCCACCTATTAATAACTAACCTAAGAAAAAGAAGAAGAAAAAGAAGAAGAAAAAAAAAAGAAGAATTGTACCCACAAAAAATATATGCCAAAGAAACAAACGCATTTTCTCCGAATATCGAAACGGGCGAGATGTTGTCAAAAAATTGTCACGAATTGGAAGAGTCAAAAGAAAGAGAGAAAAGGAAAAAGAAAAAGGAAAAGAAAAGAAGGGAGAAAAAAAATAGTAGAAAATCTAAAAAGAGAAATAGAGTTAAAGATAAAGATAGAACGTAAAGGAGGGGTGGGTTGTTCCTCTGAGCTACTTGGATGAGGAGAAGGAAGAGGAGGAGGAGGAGGAAGAGGAGGAAAAGGAGGACGAAGGAGGACGTAGGAGGACGTAGGAGGAGAAGGGAGGAGGACGAAGGCGAAGATGAAGGCGACGACGTATGTATGTAAGGAGTGACAAACGAAGTTTACAAAAGTCGCTAAAGTACGCACGAGAGGAGTCGTGGTAAAGTAAATATTCGTCTTTCCTCTTCTTCATCTTGTGGGCTGGTGGTCGTCACACACTGTACTAGCAAACGAAATGACCGAGCTCTGTCTTCCTCTCTACCCCCTCCCCTCCGCCCAACCCCTATTTCCTTCCCTCTAACCTTCTCCTCCTCCTCCTCCTCCTGTTTCAACGTGAGTCCCATTTCCGGTAGAGGGTTCCTCATACGAAGAACCTTCCTCCGACACGATCAAGTGAGCGTGCGATGCAACATCGAAGAGCCATTTGTAATCGTTAACGAGCGGATAGAGTTACACGTTCATTAATTTCAAAGAATCTCTCTCTCTCTCTCTTTCTCTCTCTCTCTCTCTCTCTCTCTCTCTCTCTCTCTCTCTCTCTCTCTGGATCGATGAATCGATCGATGAATCGATGGTCGGATCAATCGATACCGAGCGTTAAATCTCTGAATTCGTTAAATCTTCGTTATGAATTATTTCTTTCATACTCTAATAATTAATTTATTAATTTGTGATACATATATATATATATATATATGTGTGTGTGTGTGTGTTCTTAGAAATTCAATCGCTGAATGATCCATGAAACCTATGCTACGTGCGTTCATTTCTTTTTCGATCAATTAAGTAATTAATTAATGAAAAAAAAAAAGGATAGGAAAAAGAAGAAGAGAAGGAGAGGGAGGAGGAGGAGGAGGATGAGGAGAAGAACTAGGAGCTAAAAAAAACAAAAATAATAATGGAGATAAGTTGAGAAAAATTGAAGCATCCGACTCCGTTATCGTAGTTATTTATGAAACACGTATTAAATATAGATATTATCATATTTGTAATAGTTATTTGTTGGCGTTATCACGAATTCGAAGTTTCTTTTTCCTTTCTTTCTTTTTCTGTGTGCGCGCGTTTGAATGTGTATGTATGTATGTACATATATATATATATATATATATATATATCTTTTTTCTTTTCTTATTACTCTCCACTAATTGATTAATTAAAATAGAGAAATTGAGATGATTATTAGAGAACAACAAGTGATAAGTTGTAACGAGCGATATAAGTTTCAAAGAATTCTTCAGATCGAGGTGAAGGGTGAGGGGTGAGGGCATTCCGTAATATTAACACGTTATCATAGCTGAGAATTTCTAAAGAGTTTATTAATTTGATCGATCGTAAAAACGACGTCTCGTTAAACGCGTTATCACGAATTGCAAACTTTCTCGCTTTCTCACTTTCTCCGATTGCCCCCCCACCCCCTCCCAACAACGGTTCGATTTTTCGTTAACCGAACTAACGCGAATACGAGGCAAATGATTTTCCTCGGTTTGAAAAGGGATAAATGGCGGACGATAAAGCGATAAACGGGGCTATTTGAAGTAGAACGCGAATCGACTGTGACTTAAACTTTGCCAATAAATCATCAACGGCCCTCGCGCGTCATACGATCGCTCCTCTTCTACTACTACTACTACTACTACTACTACTACTACTATTTAGAACCAACGAAAATGTGGTCGAACACGCGCGCTCGTGTTATCTAGTTCGATGATTTACAACGTTCATTATAACGGGTGAATCGTAAAATTATCCATATTCTTGCAAAAAAAAAAAAAAACAGTTAAACCAATGTGTAAATCAGAAAAAAGGAAAATAGAGAAAGATATATCTATCTTTTCTTTCTTTCAAATCAAAAAAAGATGTCTGCGTTTTGTGTGTGTGTGTGTGTGTGTATGTGGGGGGGGCGTGTTTGTTCACAGGATCTTTAAAGAAATTTTCTGTCACTCGCGAAAAGAGAGAGAAAAAATAAATAAATAATGTTAAGAGTAATAGAATTTATCGGAAATTATTTAGAAACGTACGATGTTTGCACAGCACGAAATTTTCTTCGAATAGAATTGCTTAAAACTTCTGATCTCATTAATCGATTTAAAAGATATTTTCATAATTTGAGAATTATCTATCTCAGCGGGAAAGAAAAAAATTCTTAAAGTATAGCGTCTCATCGTATATTACTTGGTAATGAATGTTTTCTAATCTACGAGATCGTTCCTCTAAAGAAAGATACGATTAAAACCTCCCGATCCTTTAACTAATGTAGAAATAATTCTATGCGGTATCGTGTATATACACGCGAAAAATGAAACAATTCCTCTAAAGGTATATGGGGCATTTAACAAAAATTACTTGGAAATGAATTGTGTTCTGAAGTTAATGGGAATAATATTACTTTTTGAAAAAAAAAAGAAGAAGGAATACTTAAAACATCCGATCCCGTTAACTAATTTAGAAATAATTCCATAGCAAAGGAGCTCTATCGTTGTCGTTAAACAATTAAAATTTCTCTTCCATTAAAACACTTCAAATTTCTCCTAAACTAATTTAAACTCCGCGAGTTGATTATCGTCTAACGCAAAATAAACGACCGTAATGAATTAAAAAAAAAATAATAATGAAAATAAAAAGAAAAAAAAATGAAGAGAGAAAATAAAAAAGGAAATTTAAAAAGGAATAAAAAAGGAATAAAGTGAAATTAACAATAGTTTGAATAATTATCGAATGCAATCGAAACGCTATCGAATAGTAACACAAAATCTACGTCAGTTCGTTTCCCTACTCTCTTTCTATTATTTATTTATTTCAATGCACTCGAGAAACGTGAAAAACGTCGGACCAAATAAAGTCAGAAAGACACTTTTCGTAACACCCTGTATATATCGATCGAGTGACAGATTAGGATCGATTGTATTAGATTAAGGCGAGAGCCTGTTAATTAATGGAGCGCATTGGCCCTTCGATTAGTCGAGAGCAAGTTTCGGTCAAGCCTCTCTCCCCTGCCTCTCTCCTCTCTCACTCTCTCTCACACGTCGTTCGTTACGCGTTGACGCCCACTATCTCTTCCTACGCAATCATGCGTGAAACGCAACGTTCCAATCGAGATATCCTAACTACATCAAAACGAGCGATAACAATGTCCTTACATTCTATTTTTTTTTCCTTTCTATTTTTACTTTCAATAACGTCAAGGAGTAAACAAAAGAAACAATATATATATATATATATATATATATATATATATATATATATATATATATATATATATATGAGTGGAGATGGATGAGAGAGGATTGAAAGGCAAACTCGAAAAAGATAAGAATTTTTAAATGTACTTTTTTCGATAATTTCGAACCAATTAACGAGCCCTATTGTTTCTTCATACACAGCTGTTGGATATAATATATACGTATACACATATGCATACATATATATATATATGTGTGTATGTATATATATATATATATATATATATATATATATATATATATATAAAAATATGCATAGATACATATGTACATACATATTACGAGCGCGTCAAGTGTGCAAGAGTATCGACGGCAAATGTGTTATTAAACGCGCGATGCGCTAAAATCGTGTATGCGGCTTAGTACGGTGGAATGCCGATGTAATTAAATTCGATAACTTTATCATGGTATTCGATTAATGCCATACGATACGATATTACGTTAGCTCACCGAGCGAAGATAAAATGTAATTATAAAACGGTGCTGGCAGACGCGTCGTGTTTCGACCATGCATATATATATATATATACACGTATGGTATCTATGTATGCATGCATGCATATACATATATATATATATATATATATATATATATATATATATATATATATATGTATATATATATATATGGGTGTACGTATACACACACGCGCGCGCGCGCGCGTACTAGCACGACGAGTAGTAACGAATGGAGACAAAAAATGGGTGAAAAAAGGGGTTGACGCGTCCGATCAGTGTACTAAAAAAAGAATAATAAAAGAAGAAAAAATGGGATAGAGAGAGAGAGAGAGAGAGAGAGAGAGAGAGAGAGGGCAATGGAAAATCCGGGGAAAAGCCGAGAGACAAACGCGATATGAAATTTTCGTAGCTTGGAACGACGCGTTTCCAGAAATGGGAGGATTCGGGCTTTATAGGGAGTTGAGGGGAACAGGAGGTAGGGATACGGAGGTTAGGCAGGGTGTAAAGGGAAGGGAAAAAAAGGAATAAAAAATAAAAAAGAAATACGAACAATAGGAGAACGAAATTGATAGAACGGACACGTAGAATGTAGGTGTACGTCATCGTTTATTTCTGTTATATATATATATATATATATATATATATATATATATATATATATATATATATATATATATATATATATATATATATATATATATATATATATATATATATATATAGTCCTTTCGAAAGCGGAAAAATATGGATGCACTGGCTACGGGAAAATCATCTTTCGAAAACAAAGAGTTCGCTACAATCCGATGTGAGATAATTATGTTCGTATGTTAACGGTTGCGTTAACAAATATATAAAGACGAGTGTTTGCGTGAGTCGGGACGAACTAAATATGAAAATAAAATAAAATAAATTAATACATCACGAGGAGGGAAATGAGAGTGACTGAGAGAAAGTGTAAGAAAGATAGATAGAGAAAGAGAGAGAGACATGA
Organism: Dolichovespula saxonica; assembly: GCA_911387935.1. Classification (NCBI taxonomy): domain Eukaryota; kingdom Metazoa; phylum Arthropoda; class Insecta; order Hymenoptera; family Vespidae; genus Dolichovespula; species Dolichovespula saxonica. The sequence goes on along the minus strand of OU426998.1, from coordinate 5,924,952 downwards.
TTATGAGAGTTGAAAAAATATATAAATGAATAAAATGAAAAATAAATGAATAAAATAATAAATAAAGGAATGAATAAAATAAATAATAAATAAAGGAATGAATAAAATAAATGATAAACAAATGAATGAATAAAATAAAAAGATGAATTAATTAATTAATAAAATAAAAAGATAAATGAATGAATGAATAAAATAAAAAATGAATAAATCGCGCTAAAGCGAAGAGAAAAGAGATAGAGAGAGAGAAAGAGAGAGAGAGAGAGAGAGAGAGAGAGAGAGAGAGAGAGAGAGAGAGAGATTACGATGATCTCTGCTACGAATATTCTTCGAACGGTCGACGAGGCTTTTAATGGTTCTCTTTCCTCTCGTTAACTCGAGCCACGCACAAAGGCACGCTTATCTCTCTCTCTCTCTCTCTCTCTCTCTCTCTCTCTCTCTCTCTCTCTCCCCGCTCTCTCTCTCTTCATTCTTCGAAGAGACGAACCATGCAACACGTACGCATATGCATCGAGCGCGAATCCGCTGTGAAGAAGAAACAAAAAGGGAAAAATAGAAGAAGAAAAAACGCACGCACACACGAAAAAAAATTGCACGATATTTTCCTCCCAAGGAAAAAAAAAAAGAAAAGAAATAACGAAGAAGAAAAAAATTGACGTACGATAGGTTTTTAAATAGAAACGAAGAAGGGGAATAAATGATCACGTAGGATAGAAACTTTTTTTACCTACGTACATAATAATTATATATATATATATATATAACTAAATAATACTATCATTATCATTATCATTATCATTATCAGTATCATTATTATTATAATATTACAAAATATAATATAGCATAGCAATTTATATGTTATGAAAGAAAAAGGGGAAAGTAAATATGTGTATACAAAGAGAGAACAATATTTGTTTAGAAAAGTAGAAACGAAGAGGAGGAGTAGGAGGAGGAGAGTAATATACATTTCTTTTTTTAACGCATCAAAGAGTATTTTAAAAGAGACGTAACGTTAATAAATTCATTCGTACGGAAACACGTCGAGGAGTGCGTTCGTGCGTAATTTTTATCCCCCCCCTCTCTCTACTCGTTCTTTCCCCCCCTTGAAGATCGGCCATTAGTTACTCGCTCATGTAGGAACGCGAGAGCGTACTAGATATTCGATCGTTTTTTCATCATATTTTCTCAGCGAATATATATAGTAGCTAAAGTTATAAAGCTCGTCGTAGTCGTCGTCGTCGGCTTCCTCCTCCTCCTCTTCAACCTCCTACTCCTCCTTGCTGTGTTGTTATTGTCCTCTTTTATCGCTTACAATGTCGCAGACTACAACGGCTCGTTTACGGAACACTGGACGCACGTAAAAACCGTTAAAAGGTCATAAGTCACGATTACGTGTGATTTTCCTCGATACCGTTGAGGGGGACAAAAAAGGAAGGAAAAAAAAATTGAAAGAAAGAAAGAAAGAAAAAATACTCAATTTGCTACGCTACCGCTCGATTTAGTATATCGAGAGAGAGAAAGAGAGAGAGAGAGAGAGAGAGAGAGAGAGAGAGAGAGAGAGAGAGACGATGTATTTATTATTCGTTACCATAACGCGATTTCGGTTGGACGAAATACTATGATAATATAATATCAGCCATTTTTCTAAACACGATTGATATATGATATAAATAAGGGGAAAAACAAAATTATTTCCTATCATTACTCGAAAAGCTCTTTGAAATAAGAAGTGATATAACATTACTGTTCCTAAATCTATCCTTGATTGAAAATAATGATATATTATTTTTATTGTTACTATCATTTATACAATTATATTACCATTTATATATATATATCTTCTTACATTTACTTTAATACATAATAAACATAGTAAATAATTTGTAAAGAAATTTTTGCCGTAGCGATGATAGTATAAACATTGTGTTTACCGTTGAAGTTAGTATAAAAATAGTAATCTAATTTTATAGCCGGTAGTGGTAATAGTAAAGGAAAAAGAAAATAAAAAAAAAATAGAAAACAATATATGTTCTATTACTAAAAGTAAATATAAGATGGGTTATGTAATTTTAACGCTAGTAGTAATAGTGAAAACACTACACACACACACACACACACACACACACACACACACACACACACACACACACACGCACGCACACATACACACACACACACACTCACTATTAAAATAAACGTAAGAATAACTATTGAAAGCAATTGTAAGTACGACTGTGATATTATAATTAATTGAAAGGAGTTCGATACGCAACAAAAAAAAATTTACGAAATTTCCGTTCCGACGAAATATCCGAAATCCCGAATGTAAATAATTTACACGTCGTTGGTATATATGATAAAAAAAAATAAAAAATAAAAAAAAAGAAAGAAAGAGTCGACGTTATGAATGCACATGAAGGCGGCGTCGTTCCCGGTGTGGTATTATTCCCTGATATAAGCATAAACTCTAAGCGCGGCTACAACATTAAAAAATAAAAAAAAAAATAAATAAAAAAGAAAAAGAAAAAAAAAGGGGGAAAAGGAAAAAAAGAGAGAAAGAAAAATAAACTGAAAGCGTAGGAATAATATTTTTCGTACGATGAAATGTTTCTAAGAAAATCGACTGTATTTATTGAAAGAGTTCAAAGCTTTATTCTCGAATAAGAGCCAGTAAAAGAGAAAGAGAGAGAAAGATACAGAGAAAGAGAGAAAAAGAGAGAAAAGAAAAAGAAAAAGAAAAAAAAAAGATAAGTGGGTGGAACACGTATTGACGTAGGCACGCACGTTAGCGTGACACTCGCGATCGTCGTCGCTTCCGCATCACGGAAATCGCTAGATCCTATTAATCTCCACAATAGGAGAACTAGCTCGATACTTGGAACTTCGAACGGAGGATACGAAAAGTTGATGAATATTCCGAATAAACGGGAAAATGGAGGATCGGTAAAAGTTAACGAAGAACGAGAAAAAAAGAAACGAAAAAGAAAAAAAAAAGAAAAAAGAGGTAGAAACGAATATAAACGGAAACGTAAAGGGGGCGCGGGTGGATGGATGGGGGAAGATAAAGCGATAGAGATGGAGATATAGAGAAATAGATAGAGAGAGAGAGAGAGAAATAATAGTTTCATGGTAGAATTCGTTCGAAGTAATTAAGCTCCTCGAAATAATCGCCGAATGACTCGAATAATTCTTTGGCTTTGCTATATAACACACGCTACATATAAATATCTAGAGAGAGAAAGAGAGAAAGAAAAAAAGAGAAGGAGAAAAAGAGAGAGAGAGAGAGAGAGAGAGAGAGAGAGAGAGAGCTAAAGAAAAAATAACAATCTATGATTTAACGACGTCGACTTTATCATCGGTTATATCGGTTAGAGAATGCGTCGTCGTCGTCGTCGTCGTGTGCGTGTGTGTGTGTGTGTGTGTGCGTGTGTATATATATATATGTATGTATGCATATTATACGTAGATATGTGTATGTATACGACAAGAAAAGACTACTATTAATATAACGATGAAAGTCAGGGAGAATAGGAATAAAAATGTAATTTCCGTCGTCGTCGTCGTCGTTGAAGGAAAAAAAAAGGAAATGTTAAAAGGAGAATATAAGAGGGTGAGGGGGGGAGGAGGAGGAGGAGGAGGTCGGTTAGAGCGAGGGATGGGTAAGAGAGAGAGAGAGAGAGAGACAGAGAGAGAGAGAGAGAGAGAGAGAGAGAGAGAGAGAGAGAGAGAAAAGAAAGGGAAAAACGGAGGATAAGCATTAGAGCCTATTAGGCGAACACAACGAGCGCAACGATTAGACGTGTAAACTGGCTTAGGCATTGCAATTTGCCTTGCACATGGAGAAAGCTTTTACCGTAGCTTCGACGTAGCCACGCACGAGGCCCTCTTTTATCCTTCTCAACACCGTGTATATATATATATATATATATATATATATATATATATATTTGTGTATGTGTATATATATATATATATATACCTTATGGCCTTTTAAGAAAGCGTCGATGTGAGAGAACCCATATTACCACTTTCCAACTGAAAAAAGAAAGATTACTGACCAACGCCGTAGTTAAATGAAAAAGTTTGTCGATGGTTTTCTCGACACCCGTTATAAGAACGAATTATAAAAACGAATTATAAGAACGAAATCATATGTATGTATATATATATATATATATATATATATATATATATATATAAGAATGAATCAATGATATAATAATTATCTTTTGTTTGAAAATGTACAAAATTGATCAATACATTTCGATACACCCGATAGAAATATTCTCAACATCGTCTACCCCGTTAAGAAAAATAATATCATTTCGTTGCAAATGGGCAGGTATGTATTAAGTAACACCTAATAACAATGTCATGTTGATCGCGATATTTAATGATTTTACGTTGTATAACACGGACGATAAAATTTTTTTCCTCTTTCCCTTCCCTCCACTCTCCCCTCTTCGCCCCTTCACGCGCCAAGCTTTTTTTTTCTTCTCTTTTTTTTCTTGTTTACATTCATATCCTTAAAGACGAGTAACGATAAATAAAGATGAGAATTTCGAGAGAGTCGTATAACAGACTGTTGGTTCGTTGGTCGGTCGGTTGGTTGGTTGGCTGGCTGGTCAGTTGGTTGGTTGGTTGGCTGGCTGGTCAGTTGGTTGGTTGGTTGGTTGGTTGGTTGGTTGGTTAACAAACATAAATCATGCACGACTAACACGCCGTGGTATGAGTAAAATCAGCGAGAAACATCGCGGCGACTTGTGATTTATACATCTTAAACGCCCCCTATAACTTTTCTTACCCAGTTCTTCGCGCTTGATCGTTAATTCGTATTAACCAAAAAAAGAAAGAAAGAAAAAAGGTAAAAAACAAGAAAGAAAGGGAGAAAGAAAAAAAGAGGGAGAAAATAAAGAAGGGAGAAAAGAGAAAGAAGAAAAAGAAGGGAGAGAGAGAGAGAGAGGAAGAAAAAGAAAATATCGTGCCTCGATGGCAGCACGCTACTAATCTTGACAGATTCGTGTAAAACGTCAGTTTGAATGAGAAAGAAAGGGAGAAAGAGAGAGAGAGAGAGAGAGAGAGAGAGAGAGAGAAAGAAAGAGAAAAAGAGTATAAAAAGAAGAGGAGAGAAAAAAACGAAAGAAAGAAAAAAGAAGAAGAGGAAGAAAAAGAAAAGAAAAAGAAGAAACTGTCGCCACTCGATAACGGTTACCCCGCTAGTCGTCCAATATGGCCGTTCGGGCGGGCTTTTTAAACGACTTTTATTTCTTTCTTTTTTCCCGCCGCCCCCTCCTTTCTTTCCCTTCTTTCCATCGACTCGTTTCATGCTTTTTCTTTTTCTGGTAAAAAAAAAAAGAAAACAAGAAAAAGAAGAAGAAAAAGAAGAAGAAAAAGAAGGTAAAAAAAGGATCGATACGATAAATCGTAAGTAAAAGAGGAGCAACTTGTTTTCTTCTTCTTCTTCTTCTTTTCCTCTTCATCCTCCTCTTTCTTTTGCTTCTCGCACGCGTTACTTCCGGAAGGTGGACGGAAAGAAGAGGGGAAAAAAAATAACAGGAAAAAAGCAATGAAAAAAAAAATTAGAAGAGGAAGAAGAGGAAGAAGAAGAAGAAGAAAAAGAAGACGAAGGAAAGGAAAGAAAAAGAAAGGAACAACAATGTCGGCAAGTTGCGTCTTATCGCTCGAGCGTGCTAACTCGCACGCCATTCGATTTACTAACGACTAACGGCTCGTTCTCGTAAGACTCGTCGGCACGTAGTCACAATACCTCGTGCAGGTCGATAAATAATCCGGGCAGCTCCACTGCTGCCGACTCCGCTTACACGCTCCCCTACACACAAGCACGACTCTCTCTCTCTCTCTCTCTCTCTCTCTCTCTCTCTCTCTCTCACACAATTGTACTATATATGTGTTTACGATACACACTGTATACATACGTACGTACATACATACATACATGCATACATCATACGTACATACATGGCTAGTAAGTATATACAAACCACACATATATATACATATCCATACATACGTACATATAAACTTACGTTATATACGTATATATGTACGTATATAAAATAAATAAATATATATATATATATATAAAATAAATAAATAGATAAATAAATAAATATATATATATAAAATAAATAAATAGATAAATAAATAAATATATATATATAAAATAAATAAATAGATAAATATATATATATATATATATATATATATATATATATTTCTGTACGATGTCGAAGAGAAAGAGAGAGAACACTCGCTTATCCTTTGTCCCACGCGGCGATCGACGTCCGGAGGGGAAAGAACTAAAGGAGGAAGAGGAGAAGGAAGAGAAAGAGGAGAAGGTGGAAGAAGAGAACGAGGGGAAGAAAGTGAGTGTGTATAAACGAGGGGGAGAGAGGGACGAGAGGGACGAGAAATGTACGAGGAAATCCAGGCAACAAATACCGCGTGCCGTTATTTGCTACCTTTTCCCCATTGTATCTAGAAAAATTATCTTGTAAAAGCGTAAACAATAAAAAAAAAGAAAGAAAGAAAGAAACAAAGAGAAAGAAAACGACAAAAAAAAAAGTAAATATTCGTCGGTAACAACAACGTCGCTCTCACCACGATTTTTATAAACAATAAAAATAATGAAAATGAGAGAACATATACTTACGACGAATTAGTTCATCGTCGAAAATTTCGTATTTCGTGGATTTCTTATAGCTTCTTTCACCGACGGTCGGTCGGTCGGTCGGTTGTCGGTCGTCGTCGCGTCGTTGTGTTGTGTTGTGTTGTATTCGGTTGTACGTGTAGTCCGATCGAAGAGAGGCACACAAGTATAGATAATACACGAGCCCAAGAGGCACACACATATATATATGTGTGTATATATGTATGTGTATGTATGTATGTATGTATGCGCGCGCGTATATATATATACGTATAATAATACACGTAAAAACCTCGAAGGATTTTTCCCGACGAGTAAAACTTAGTTAATTCCGGATATTTGGCTTGGCGTTGAATAGAAAAGGACGGAGACGGGTAGGTGACAGCAACAACAACGGCGATAACGATGGTGTCGTATTTGCAAAGGTAACGGCAACGACGACGTTGGCGAAGGCGATGAATAAGAAGAAGGAGTTGGCGATGGTGGCGATGACGTCGACGACGACAGCAACAACAACAACAACAACAACAACAATGGCAACAGCAACAACAACGAAAAAAATATTCAAAGCACTCACTTCACGCGGTACTCGGAAAAGCGGCATGGCCGACCATTACCACTAACACACGTAAAATCGGTCGCACGTACGACGTGGCACGACGCGGTACACACACAGACAGGCCTCCTGCTGCATCGTCGCGTTCGTTCGACGAGCCGAAACGAGACGAGTGGGCCCGAACGACACCGACCGAGAGACAGAGATAGAAAGAGGGTGAGGGTGAGTGAGTGAGAGAGAGAAAGAGAGAAGAGGAGAGAACGAGAGAGAGAGAGATAGGGAGAAACGGGAGCTACGGAGAGAAGAGATACAGGCACACAACACACAGAGAAAGATATATATATATAATATATATATAAAGATATATATATATATAGAAAAAGAGAAAGAGAGAGCAAGACAGAGTGTATACTCTCGTGAGTATACACACACACCAAACTCACGCACACACACAGTCACACTCCACTCACACTATATAGCAAATACACTGTGATATCGAGCTTGGGAAGCTCGTCGATGCACTCACTCTCTTTCCTTTTTATCTTCTTTCCTTCTATCCTTCCTTCCTTCCTTCCTTCTTTCCTTTTTGTTTCCTTTCTTCTTTTCCCTTTTCGTTGACCGACTTTTAACAACCGTCGTACGTTTTTTCCCACGTCTTGTCTCTTCTTCTTCCTTCACTTCTTTTACTTTTTATTAAAAAAAAAAAAAAAAGAAAAGAAAGAAACTGATGTTTAAGCGACACGAGTTAACCGTTATTAGATAATAAAACTAGCGTATAGTCGATAGCGCCGGTCTTTTCTCTCACGAGCCACGAAAATCGTTCGCCATTGTATACCGGTGTGTGCTCGTGTATATATATATATATATATGCATGTGTTGTTATAGGTGTGTGCGTAGTGTGTGTACGTATACGTGCGTATGTACATATATATACATATATGTATATATGTATGTATGTATGTGTATATATATCCTCACTCACTACACTTCACACCACGTCGTACCGGCTCGAGCGCTTGGCGCTTACTGAGCCAACGCTACCCCCACCCTTCTCTCGACCGGTGCTACGGCCGGCAGCCCTCCCCTCACTCCCGTCTACCCCCACCCATCATCCAGCCATCCCTACTACCACCGTCGCTACCTACACGCTACTCCTAACGTCGCTGCTGCTGCTGCTGCTGCCGCTGCCGCCACCGCCACCGCCACCGCCACCGCCACCGCCACCGCCACCGCCACCGCCACCGCCACCGCCACCGCCACCGCCACCGCCACCGCCACCGCCACCGCCACCGCCACCGCCGCCACCGCCGCCGCCACCGCCGCCACCGCCGCCGCCACCGCCGCCGCCGCCACCGCCGCCGCCGCCGCCGCCACCGCCGCCGCCGCCACCGCCGCCGCCACCGCCACCGCCGCTGCTGCTTCTGCTGTTGCTGCTGCTGCTGCTGCTGCTGCTGTTGCTGCTGCTGCTGTTGCTGCTGCTGCTGCTGTTGCTGCTGCTGTTGCTGCTGCTGTTGCTGCTGTTGCTGCTGCTGCTGCCGCCGTCACCTCCGGATCCGTCCTCTAACGCCGCGTTACTCTTTTCTACTCTCTCCTCTGCCAGTCACGCTCGGCCGCTCCAAATACTCTCGTCGTCCTTCTTTTCCTTCTTCTTATTCCTTATCTTCGTTCGTTCTCTTCGTTCGTTCTCTTCGTTCGTTCTCTTCGTTCGTACATTACGTACGTACGTTCATTCGTTCGCGTTTTTCATTCTGCACCACACCAAGTGTCGTCGATCCGTGGCGGCAATATATAAAATATCTTAGCAAATGATATACCTTTTCGTAGAATTTACGTTTAAAACGTTAAAGAAAAAACAAAAAAAAAAAAAAAATAGAAACGTCTTCGAGGCTTCGTTCGAAACCGTATTCGAGCGCGTAGCCTTAAATACAAGTAAGGACGACCGTCACCACGTATTTTTATTTTACCGCGGTTTTTTCTTCTACCTCGTTTTTCTTTTCTTCTTTTTTTTTTCGAATACGTTAATAACTTCAATCGATTTTATGATGGTCATTTAATCGAACGTATTCTCTCTATATATGTATGTATGTATATGTGCACGCGCGCGCACGCACACGCATGTGTGTGTGCGTGTATGTATCGTTGAAGTATTTCAACGAAACGACAAGGTAGGAAAAACGTTGGGTGGAGGGGGATTTTACTACCTTGGAATTACCACGCAACGATAATTCATAATCGCACCGGCTTTAAACCGAGCGGCAGACGGGAAAAGAGTTTTAAAACTCGAGTCCGACTTTAAGTGCCTAGGTAGAAGAGGGATTATCCTCGGGACGATGAATAAACTCTCTCTCTCTCTCTCTCTCTCTCTCTCTCTCTCTCTTTCTTCCAATATCCCTCTCTCTCTCTCTCTCTCTCTCTCACACCATAGACTAGTACGGACAGAATATAACGGATAGAGCTAATATCGCAAGAATGGTGAGATTCTATGAGTGGTGTACTAGAAAAGTGCACCGGTTTTCTGTTTCTCTTCTTTCTCTTTCTTTCCTTTTCTTTTTCTTTCTTTTCTTTTTTCCCCTCTTCTTTTATAATCTTTTTCTACCCTTCAAAGATCTTCCTCGTTTATTAACTGGCACCAAATAAGTAAGAGTGAGATAGACATCGAGAAAAAGATAGAGAGAGAAAGAGAGAGAGAAAAGGTTCGTAAACAATGCGAACGAAATATAATGAGAATAGCCAAATAATATTATTATTTTGCTTTATTACATTATTTTTTTACGAAGAGCGGGAGAATTATCGTCTAAGAACTATGATTACTATTGGGTACGAGGAAGAATATGTATCCTGACCTGTCCTGAAAAGTACCGTTAGGTCGATTAAAACAACAATGAAATTATGACGGCTGTTAGTCGCATTAAGCCGATGAAGTAGGAAGCTAAGCTGGTCAGGAAGCGAGAATGGAACGCTATTTACATACGATCGTAAACGTTTTCTCTCTCTCTCTCTCTCTCTCTCTCTCTTCGTCTTCGAGAGCTCGATTTCCTGCTCGATGTTAACAACGTCAACGTACCTGACATACATATGCATCGATTATTTATCAACGTTTAGTAATATACGATCATCGATAATAAAAGACTTTTAACAAAATCTTATCTCTCTTTCTCTCTCTCTCTCCCTCTCTCTCTCTCTCTCTCTCTCTCTCTCTTTTCTCTCTCCTTTTTTTCATTTTTTTCTCTCGTTTTTTCCTTAATTCCTCTGCCACGATCAAAAACTTTTCAAAAATGATTTATACGCCTGAAAAGCTTGGTCGGAAATTCCTTTCATAAAAAAAAAGAAAAAAAATTAGAAAAAAATAAGTAAAAATAATAATAAAGGATGAAGGATTAAAAAACAAAAAAAAAAAGAAGAAAAGAAAAGAAAAGACGGAAAAAAAATAAGAAGAAGGAAGGATATATGAAAAGCCTCGCTCTCTTAAAAGGCATATGAATTATTTAAAGAGTCGCGGGCGCAAGCGCGAGCGCGATGATATATGCGCGCCATAAAAGTGAACCCATCCTGACAGTCCGCGCTCGTGGATTATAAAATTTGATTTTTAAATAAACGACGAATTATATAGAATCCAAGGCGTATAAATATTTATACCGGCGCCGTACCGGGCGCGTACGTACCCGGGGGCCTCGCAAGATCTCCCCGTGTATATTTTTACATACGCGTCTCTCTCTCTCTCTCTCTCTCTCTCTCTCTCTCTCTCTCTCATTCGCGATGCACGTATCCGTCTATGCGCGTTTTTCTGTGTTCTTATTCCGTTCGTTTCGTATCGTTTCGTATCGTTTCGTTTTGTTTCGTATCGTTTCGTATCGTTTCGTTTTGTTTCGTATCGTTTCGTATAGTTTCGTATCGTTTCGTATAGTTTCGTACGCTCATTCGTTTATATTTGAAAAAGTTCGAAATATTGCTCAACTTTCGTCCGACGATCCTAGTATGAAAAAGAAAATTC
>OU426998.1:5891238-5903738 GCA_911387935.1 Dolichovespula saxonica | reverse complement strand
TACCTGTGTGAAACCTTTGAAAATTCTTCCTCTCCATCACGCCCTCGCTCCCGCCCCCTCCCCCACTCTCTTCGCCAACCGATAATAACGGAATCCGTCGGATTGTGAAAAATGTTGAGAAATGAGGTATAATGACCAATACATCTGTCAAGGACCGTAAATCTTGCATTTCGGTTTAATTTGGAACCTGGCAACTATTAGAGGAATATGAAAGAAAACGGGGAATAAAAAAAAAAAAGAAACGAAATGAAAAGAAAAGACAAGAAAAAGGAAGAGAGATAATAAAAAGATAAATTCTTCTTTTCTAATATGTTTCTACGTACTCGAAGATACTACTATAAAGGATAGTGTCCCTTTTCGTTTCGATTAAACCATATTTCTCTTACTTATCCTTGACATAAACGACGACGATTCATTAAAAATCCGCGAAAAATTATCGAGAAAAATCAAAGCCAAAGCCAAAGCCAAAGTCAAAGTCAAAATCAAAACTCAGAATCGAAATCGAAATCAAAATCGAAATTGAAATAAGGAAGGAATCCAAACAAAAAGAAAAGAAAAAACGAAATATAGGTAGGTAAGATAGTTAGGTAGGTAGGTAGGTAAGGTAGGTAGGTAGGTAGGTAGGTAGTTAGACAGATAGGTAGGTCTAAAAGTTATAGAAATTTATAGGACAAGTCGAAAGGTGATTCAACGATTCGATGCTCGTACAAACGACGATGTATATAACCGATTTCATCTTCCTCCATCGTTTCAGTCTTTTATGAAGCGAAGAAACCACCAACAACGTGGGACAGATATCTACCTGCCTCTTTCCAAGTCTCGACACCAGTGAAATGAAAAGAGAAATAGAGAAAGAGAGAAAGAGAGAGAGAGAGAGAGAGAAAGAGAAAGAGAGAGAGAGATACTCTTAGGTCTTTCTGTGTATTGACTCTATTGTGCACACCATCGTGCTTGCTTTATATCTCTCTCTCTCTCTCTTTCTCTTTCTCATTCACCCTTATCCCTCTCTACCCGTTCCACTTTAATTTCTCTTTCCCTCCCTCTCACCCTCGTCTCCCCCTCGTCGTAGCGAGTTTCTTGCTCGCCATGCCTATCCCTTAAAACTTTAGAAGCCGAGTGCTCGTCGTGGTTCCAATACCAAAGAGACAAGGTGCTGAAGAGAGACAGACAGAAACAGAGATAGAGAGAAAGAGATAGATAGATAGATAGATAGATAGATAGAGAGAGAGAGAGAGAGAGAGAGAGAGAGAAGAGAGAGGAGAGAGGAGGGATGGAAGGTTGCAGAGGGATGGGGAAAAGAGACTGCGAGACGAGGGGAGAAATTAGATCACGAGAATGTCGTGGCTGAGAGAAGTAAGACGAGGAGAGGAGTAGAGGCGATAGATACCCTCCCCACCCCTCCATCCATTCTCCTACTCTTCCTCTTTCCACCTACTCATTAATTGTTCCTCCTGGTGAGGAAAGTCGATCACTCACGATTAAGGGTAATATGCGCCATGTCTATTTTATATTTACAAACGGGGGAAAGATTTCCCTTTTACCAAAGGAATTAAGATGTTAAACACAATTTTCTTCAAAACGAAATCGTGTCGTATTGTTTAAAAAACAATATCCTCGTATAATAATCACCTTTCACTGAATGACACATACATACATATATACATACATACATATATACATACATACATATATATATATATATATATATATATATATATATATATATATATATATATGTATCGTAAGGAAGTGAGGATGGGGGAGATCATGCAAGTCCTTTGTTTCTTTATCTTGAGAAGATTATTAGATGTGTGTACGTATATGTGTTTGTCTAAGGAAAGTTTCGAGAAAGAAAAACAAAGGGTAATTCTTTATCATCAGACAATATATATATATATATATATATATATATATATATATATATATATATATATATATATATATATATATATATGTACATATATATACATATAAAATAATATATACATATAATTCAGTATATAATATTAGGGTGTACCATAAGTTTCTTCCGTATCGTGTAATCATTTCGCATCAAAAAAAAAAAAAAAAAAACAAGAAGAAACTTATAGGACACTCTAATGTATAATATATTCATTATATTATAACATATATTCTTTGTAGCTTAAAACATTTATATTCGTCCTTAAAATCTATTATACTTCATTTAATAAAAATAATAAATATAAGCACAATGAATTTATTAAATTTATCACACTTTTATTTGATATTTATATGTATATGTATTGGACGAAAGTTTCTAAGAAAAGAAAAAAAAAAAAAAAAAAAAAAACGAGAAGGAAAAAAGAAATAAAAGAAATTAATTCAATCTCGGAATTAGTAGCTCGAAAGGAATAATCGATTATTATAATCGTCCAAGGTAAACGTTTCCATTCAGATCTGTGTACATTTCTCTCTTTCTTTCTATTCTTTTTTTTTCTTTTTTTTTTTTTTTATCGTTACAAAGGGCGTCCAATTGAACTTTTTTATCTTACGATATATTCGTGTATTCACGTGTATGTATCCGTTCATTTGTATGTGTACGTAGGTGGAATCCCAAAGTCAAAGATAAAACATCGTTCGGAACGATGTTTATATTTCCCGGATCGTTCGTGGCACGCAAACCAACCCAAGTTTGCTTTATAAATTTCCCTCGTAAATACGTTAAACGTGGCAGGTTATTAATTGTAACCAGAGGCGATAAAGCGAGCTATTAATTACGTAAAAGGCGATTCGCTCGATCGAACGGCAAAGATACGACACTTGAAAACGAGACCGCTCTTATCCTGTCCTCCCTCCTACATATCTCTCTCGTCCTCGTCCTCCTCCTCCTCACTCCTCTTTCCTCTCTCCTCTCTCCTCTCTTCTCTCTCATCTCCTAACAACGAAAAATAATATTTCAATAATTGCGAACGTTCCTGGCACTCTCGTACGTTTGGTTTCTGTGTGTTTTTCGATTTTCTTTCTCCTTTTTTTTTCCTTTTTCCTTTCTGTTCTTTTCTTCTTTTTTTCTTTTTCTTTTTCTTTTTCTTTTTCTTTTTCTTTTTCTTCGCGTCGACTGACTTTCCCGTAGGAGATGATATCGTGTTATCGAAAAACTCGATTAAACATTTGCGTGCTCTCGTACATACGCTTTTGTTCATTATATATATATATATATATATATATATATATAATTTGTTTTTTTATTTTATCTATATAAATACATATTTAGATATACACGATATCACTCGTAAAACAATTCGCTATTTTTATGATTCTTATATCCTTTTTCGTATTTGTTTTTTTTCATTCTTTTTCCTCTTTAATTTCTTATATTAATTAATTAATTAATTAATTTATTTATTTATTTATTTATTTATTTTTTTAAAAAGATTTCTTTAGTTCATTAAAGAAGAAACGATGAATTTTATTTCTCGAACACGTTTCTAGTTCTCTCTTTTCTCTCTCTCTCTCTCTCTCTCTCTCTCTCTCTCTCTCTCCTTTCTTTCTTTCTTTATTTTTCTCCCTTTTTCTTTCTCTCTCTATCTCTCTCTTTCTCTCTCTTTCTGCAGCACTCTACCGCACTCGGCATCGCCGTTATATAGCCGTGGAAGGTTTCCTACCGAGTAGAAGCCATTAAAGACCTTGCCGTACGACGTTGGAAGAATGAAAATTGCTGCTCGAGAGAAAAGAAAGAGAGAAGGAGTCTTTGAGGCCGTTAAGAGAGGAACTTTCAACACGGTGGCTTCCTTCTTCTTCCTCGAAACCCGAAGGAGTTTACGTCTCTTTCCTATTAAATTACCAAGATGGTGCTCCTCTATCCTTTGATTAATCGTGTTAATATATCGATACTTCATACCCTTTAAGATCTTAAAATTATTATTAATTATTATTAAAAGTCTTATACACACACACACATATATATGTATATGTATATATATATATATATATATCCCCTAAAATTGATGGTACACCGATTACTTATAAAAGAAAAGTTTTTAATCAAGTTACCAAAGATGTCTACCACAAAACTTTGAGATATTAAAATTATTATTAGATTGTTTTAAAGATCCTACATCCATGATATACCGTTAAATAAAGATTATATATATAAATAATGTTTTGTTGAAATACCAAAACGATGACCGTGTCATTTTGATCGGTCATCGTGTTAAGAGACGTCGATACTTCCATTTTAACATATTAAAATTATTATTAATTATTATCGCGAAGCAATTTCAAATCCCAATTAATCTAAGATAAATGATGAACCGACGATTTAAAAAGAAAAAAAAAAGAAAAAAACGAAGGGAAACGAAACGCGTCAAAACAAAGATTCTATTACATTTTAACCAGCCACGGTAAAAATCTGTCGATGATTCCTTCCCAGGATTCTGAAATCCATTATTAATCATTATTGATTGCTATTAAAATTCTAATATAGATTGATGATATAATATCGTCGAGGTTCAACGACGATTTTCTTAAATAATAACGTTCTCTAAGTGTCACACGACGATAACAACTCAAGAACGATTTAGATATTCCTCTCGCGCGTTTTGAATTAATTAACAAAATGGGATCACATAATAAATCCATGGAGAACTGAGCGAAGAGGATTAATAAAATGCCTTATATATCGCCTAATCCGTCGAAACGTTATCCAAGCTTATTTCTTCTTCTTCTTCTTCTTCTTCTTTTTTTTTTTGTTTCCCTCCTCTTCGACTCTACTTCTCACACTTTTTTTCCTCTCTTCTATTACTACTACCACCTATCTCTACCCCATCGCCTTCTCGAGCTTAGCTCATTCCCAAGTTCCGGCGAGTGTACGAGCAACCGAGTATCCCGACAATGGTGTTGTGTCACGCGAGCCTATCGAGTTGGCTACGACGACAACGATGACGACGTCGACGAGAACGAAAAATTTTCTACGAGGTCGTCGATGTCGGGCCAGTTTATCGAATATATATATATATATATATATATATATATATATATATATATAATATATATATATATATATATATATTTATTTATTTATTTATATATGTATGTACATGTATGTATATATATATATATATATTTATATATATAGTTGGGATCCCATGTGGCATGGCACTTTTATAATCGGCTTGAAGGATACCGATAACCCTTTCGCGTTTCCAACGACACGTGAGACGAATATTTGCGATGTGAACCTACCCATGTATTGTGAAATACCCACGCCGTGATTTTAATCCTTTCAGTATTTCTTTCTATTTTTATTTATTTATTTATATCTTCTTTTAATTTTTATTTTTATTCCTACTTCATTTTACTTACCTTTTTTCTCTCTCTCTCTCTTTCTCTCTCGTTATCGTTGCCGATTAGTATCAAAGGACATTGTAGGCTTTATTCGCGATATAACATTTTCTTTAACTTTATTTTCTTACTTTATTTTATTACAACGTCTGTAAAGTTTTGTCTTTTATTTACAAAAAAAAAAAGAAAAAATTGAAACAAAATATTTAATAAATACATATTATATTATACATAAGCGCTCGCACACGACACAAATCTACGTTAGATTTCATATCCGGTAGCTCGTTTAGGTAATCCGACACGATGTTATCGTACGATATAGAAACGAAGAAGCTTGATAGAGAACGCAAGAGAGAGAGAGAGAGAGAGAGAGAGAGAGAGAGAGAGAGAGAGAGAGAGAGAGAGAGAGAGAATACATCGAGAATAGAGTTAATCGCGACACGAGGAATGGACAAGATTAATCCACGTGTACGTTTCTCAGTGTTAGAAAGGGATTTGATTCTCTCCTCGAAATCACGGTG
Organism: Dolichovespula saxonica; assembly: GCA_911387935.1. Taxonomy (NCBI): domain Eukaryota; kingdom Metazoa; phylum Arthropoda; class Insecta; order Hymenoptera; family Vespidae; genus Dolichovespula; species Dolichovespula saxonica. The sequence continues at coordinate 5,897,916 of OU426998.1, read as the reverse complement.
ATCTCCCCCCCCCCTCTCTCTCTCTCTATCCCTCCCTCTCTCGAATAATCGGCTACGATTGCCGCCTAACGGTATGGACATTATTGGATCCTCGTTACCGTGACATTTATATCGTTCGTTTTACGAACAGCCAATAAAAAAAGAAAAAGAAAAAGAAAAAAAAAAGAAAAAGCAAGACAGACAGGTAAAGGGAGAAAGAAAGAGAGGAAGAGAAAAAGAGAGAGAAAGAGAGAGAAATTCTTTCCGATCGATTGGGTGTCAGTGAACGCTGCGCCCGTGTGTTACATGTTCCGTATCCGTGAAGATTGATTTTCGACTTTTTACATTCTCTTAACATTTAGAGAAGAAATAGAAGTGGAGGATGATGATACGCGAGTAAATCAAAATCTATCGACGTTAGATGGATGATTTGTACGAAGTAAAAGAAAGAGAGAAAGAGAGAGAGAGAGAGAGAGAGAGAGAGAGAGAGGAAGGGGGAGGGGAGACGGAGAAAGAGAGTCTGGTATTATATCGAGATCAAAGTAATTACGTGAAATCGTTCGCGGACCAGATAAGTCTCGAAGAATAATTACAAGATCCTGGTGGTGGGGAATATACGTTGCGGTGTAACAACGGTGAAAAGGGTTTGAGAGGTGAACAAGAGATAAAGAGATAAAGACAGACTGTATGTATGTGTGTGTGAGAGAGAGAGAGAGAGAGAGAGAGAGAGAGAAAGAGAGAGAGAGAGAGAGAGGTAGATAGAGATAGAGATAGGGCGATAGAGAAGGAACAATGGAGAGTACTCGGTGTGCATCACGGACAATCGTAATCGGCGTGGCAAGTCGACCAAGAGCTTTCGAAAGCTCGTTTAATACGAGTGAGAAGGAGAGAGAGAAAGAGAGAGAGACAGGAAGAGAGTGAGAGAGAGAGAGAGAGAGAGAGAGAGAGAGAGAGAGAGAGAGAGATCTACTGGGTGGTCGTGTATAAAAGTCGTAAGCCCTTTGCTCTGCTTCGTCAACTATGCGAGAGAACCACTAAAAGAGAGAAAGAGAGAGAGAGAGAGAGAATGTGTGTATGTACGTACGTATGTATGTATATGTGTACGATAAAAAGAAATGAAGGATAGAAAGGAAGAGAGACGAGAGAGAGAGAGAGAGAGAGAGGGGGAGAGGGAGAGACGAAGAGGGGGGAAAATCACTTGGCTTTCACATTCGAAGCTGCTCGCTTACGTGATCGCCCACGACGGCACTTAATCTCGTTTGACGGACGATTTGTCACATTTATACTCGGCGAGTGTGCTCGTTCGCTCGCAAACGGTGCGGAGAACGGAACGAAAGAGGAACGAGACGAAGGCCGCGATGTGTTATACACATCGACTCTTTCTATCCCTAACTCCTTCCCTCCCACCCACCCACCCAATCTCCCAACCATCCCTCCTCTCCCTCTCTCTTTCTCTCTCTCTCTCTCTCTCTCTCTCTCTCTCTCTCTCTCTCTCTCTCTCTCTCTCTCTATCGTTCTCTTGATAGCTCGCTGGAGAATAGAAGTAGGCCAAACGAAACGAGGGTGTTTCGAGCGATACGTCCGTCACCGGAACGCGTATTACGGAAATGAAGAGAACATCGTGTGGTCTTGAAAAGAGAGAGAGAGAGAGAGAGAGAGAGAGAGAGAGAGAGAGAACGTATCTCGAAAGTACACAGGAATCGATACTTCTTGGTTTTCTTTGCGATAAAATCGATAAATTCATCGATCGATATTCAACCCTGACATAGTATGCGCATATATAATATAAATGTGTGTGTGTGTGTGTGTGTGTGTGTGTGTGTGTGTGTGTGTGTGTGTGTGTGTGTGTGTGTGTGTGTGTGTGTGTGTGTGTGTGTGTGTGTGTGTGTACACATACATGCACACGCAGAAGTTACAAAAGTGGATAGCACACGTCAGCTAGTCAAATAAAAAAGAAATATCTCGTAAATACACATTAATCGATATTACCAGACCGTTAAGTCGATAAATTTCTCTATCGATGCTCGTATTCTAACGTACGTAGGTACGTGAACGTATTAAAAAAGAAAAAAAGAAAAAAAGAAAAAAAGAAAAAAGAAAGAAAAAGAAGAGAAGGAAAAATGAGACAATGAGGACAAAAAACGGGCAGACTTCACCTAATCAAATGGAAACGAGAAAAGGAAAAGAAGAAAGAGAAAAGATGTAGAAGAAAAAAAGAAGAAGAAAAAAATAATATCTCGAAAATACGTATTAATCGATAAATGAATCGATTAATTCACAACCCTGACGTACGCATATTGTAGATACATTTTATAAAAGTGGATATACTTCCACCTAATCAAATAAAAATAAAGAAGAAAGAAGGAAAAAAAACAAGGAGAGAGAGAGAGAGAGAGAGAGAGAGAGAGAGAGAGAGAATATTTGAAAGATACACATTAATCGATACTTCCTGATGGTTAAATCGATAAATTAATCAATCGACTACCAACCCTGACGTAAATACACACGCATATTGCAGTAACAGATAGGCATCGTTTGATGGAAAAGAACAAAAAAAAAAGAGGAAGAGGAAAGAGGCATCTCGAAAATACACATCAATCGATATTTCCTGTAGGTTAAATCAATAAATTAATCGATTGATTCTTAACCCCGATGTAAATACACGTATCGCAATAATGGACATACATAGCCTAGTAAAAAAAAAAAAAAAAAAAAAAGAGGAAGAATAAAAAAAGAAATAAAGGAAACAAACAAAACAAAAAAAAAAGAGTAAAGAAAGAATAAACAAATATCTCGAAAATACACACACGCAGATCTAGTCGATGATTCTCGTCGATTAAATCTACAAATTAATCGATATTAATCGATATTCAACCCTGACGTGGGATATACACACATTACGAAAATGTAATTGACATTATCTAATACAGGAAAAAAGAGGATAAATAAATAAGAACTATCTGAAGAGAGCGAGCGACAACGAGCGAGCTAATCGATAATTCTCGATGGCTCGATGATCGGTCGATAAGAGAAAGAAAGAAAAAAAAAACAGGGAGAAAGAAAAAGAAAAAAAAAAAGAAAAAAGTCCGTGTAAAAACAAGCGGAAAGTAGAAGCGCGGAACGATTCGTCGACAAATTGATTTTTCACGGTGCATCGCTCAGTCCTCCTCATCCCTCTAACTATCTCTCGCTACACCATCCCCATCCCTCTTTCTCCCTATCTATCTGCCTATCTATCTATCTATCTATCTATCTATCTATCTATCTACCTATCTATCTATCTATCTATCTATCTATCTATCTATCTATCTATCTCTTTCTCTCGGTGAACCTTTAACGGAGAATAATTTTCGATTAAAACTCCTCCAAGTGGTTCGATCGAATATTGCCACGTACCTCCATCACGACAGAAAGTGTGTGTATGTGTGTGTGTGTGTGTGTGTGTGTATACGCGTCCGTGCCCGCGATAATCACGGTAATTGAGTCGAGTTATAGTACGGCACGAAACGTGCCGACACTGACTCCGAATTTTCCTCTATCAATTCGACGAAGATTGAAAAGTAACATAAAGAGAGAAATAGATAAAGAAACAGAGAGAGAGAGAGAGAGAGAGAGAGAGAGAAAGTTTTATTTTGAGCGACTCTACCCCGACATCATTCATCGATTTACTATTCTAAAACTTCGTTAACGTTGAATTTATTTGAAATCTCTAACGTAACATTTCCTTTTCATCGATCAATCCAAAAATAATTTATACCCGTTAATAATTTAAACTCTCTATAGATTCTTTTTTTTTGTTTTACACATAAAATGATATATTTATATAATACACGAAAGTAATATATTTATATATATATATATATATATATATATATATATATATATATATATATATATATGTATATTTACTAAATATCTTCATGTATCTTATTTTTCAAAAGAGGAAAGAAAGAAGAAAAAATGTTCGAAAAGATTTTTTTTCTTTTCTCTTTTTTTTCTCGAAAAAGCTTGTACCGTTATTTTTACTTTTAGTTACAACCTACATAACATTCTTTATTTGCAATAATCAATGTACTTCGTATATCATCACACTAATTTCAGCTTATATCTACTCAAGCATTCAGAGTTCGTTCTATAAAAAGTTATTTCCATCTAAAATAGCCTGGGAATACTCGGTTTACACGCTCATATACATAAACACACACGCGCGCGCGCGCGCGCGTATACACACACACACACAGAGAGAGAGAGAGAAAGAGAGAGAGAGAGAGAGAGAGAGAGAGAGAAAGAGCACATATGCAACCTATAAGTTACTGAAAATATCTAAACTCGTACGAACGTTTTCGCGCTTGTTCGCGCAAACATATTAATTATTTACCGTACGTATAGACCCACATCCAGCCAAGAGAAATAGATAATAGGAAATAGTAACAAATATATTCTCGAATATGTACCTATATTATTATTCTCCATCCGTTCGTTCTTCCTTCCTTCCTTCCTTCCTTCCTTCCTTTCCTTTCTTTTTCCTTTTCATTTCCTTTACCTTTCTTTTTTGTTCCAAGATAGAACAAAGCAAACGAATCATCAACGTCGTCGTCGTCATCGTCGTCGTCATCATCGTCGTCGTCGTTATCGTCATCATCATCATCTCTATCTATTTTTAACCCTCACCCCTTTCCATTCGCGTTAACTGTCTTTGAAAAAAGAAAGAGAATTAAAAAGGGATTACGATGACGGAGTCAATTCGATTAAAACAAAAGTGACTCTCGTAAGGCGAGCGTACAACTTCAAAAGCATCGTGTAAAAGCGAAGTAAAGTCGATAAACGTTAAGAGTGGTTCGCTCGAGAAGGTATCAAGGCGAATTCCAATTTTGAAATCGTCCGAGAGGTAATCCCAGAAGAGAGAGAGAGAGAGAGAGAGAGAGAGAGAGAGAGAGAGAGAGAGAGAGGGAGAGAGATAGAGATAGATAGACGAGAAAAAGGAAAGAGAGTGGGGGGTAGTACTGTCACCGCGCTATCGATCAGTCGGTTCTCTTCTCTACCTTTCTAGCTGGTGTTTGTTGTGTGTGTGAATGAGGTAGCCATCAGCCATTTTGAAAAACGTTACCTTTTCTTCAGCCCATTTCTGTCAAACTTTTATTCGCCATTTATTCGTTGAAAAAGGGAAAAGGAAAGAGAGAGAGAGAGAGAGAAGAGAAGAAAAAGAAAGGAGTACAAGTTGGATCATCCACCCCTCTCTCCCCCCCAAGTAATCTCTAGGTGCATTTCAAAACGTCAATTACACTCATTATCCGAAACATTTCGGACTAAATATATCCTTTTTTTTTTTCTTCAGTTGTTTTTTGTTCCTTTTTTTTTTTTGGTCGTATCAACTACACAAATCTACTTGTCGTACGGGCTTGTAAAACGTCAAAGCAAAGGATCAAAAAAGGATCGCCTCGAAAAATACTAATTTTTTTTTTTTTTTATACCGTTCTTTCTTTCTCTTCTCTAACTTTTTTTTTTTCTTTTTTTTTTCCTCTTTTTTTTCTTATAAACCGAGATTAATTTTGATCCGTTCATCCTGTATAATAAAAATAGGTCAGGAAACATAACACACAGACGCACACATCTATATATATATATATATACATATATATACGATCGTAAAGGATATCATTCGGCCAATATAGATATGGTTTGCTATCGCGTAAGAATTTTCAATGAGTTGATCAAACAAAGCTATCTTTGCTAAGCTAAAGGAAATAACGAAGAGAAATCTGGCCACGAGGGGCTATCTATGCTATAAACGAGCAACGACCGTGCAAAGAGAGAAAGAGAGAGAGAGACGGACAGATAGACAAAGAGAGAAAGAGAGAGAGAGAGAGAGAGAGAGAGAGAGAGAGAGAGAGAGAGAGAACCGCAAGGACGATCGCCGACTCGAATTTCCGACGAAGGATACGAAAAGCGTAGAGAGCAAAGAAACGAGAGTAAGAAACAACTTGGAAAAAGAGAGTGGTAGGAGGAAAGAGAGTAGGAGGGTGAGGAAAACAGAACGGTTCTTTATCGTAACACGATCCTTTCGTCGTGAACGACCTACGTTAGGGAACAACCCACCGAGAGAGCTCGACCAGCCAGACCAAACAACCCAGACACGATATATATATATATATATATATATATATATATATATATATATATATATATATATATATATATATAACGACTTTCCTCGGCAAATAAATCGATCCTCCACCTCCCTCCTAACCCCCATCGAAACTGGAGAAGCTTCCGTCGGAAAATACAATCTGTTCTTTTCAGCCTATACCTCTCTCTCTCTCTCTCTCTCTCTCTCTCTCCTCGTTGTCCATTGCCAATGATAATGATGATGATGAGGATGATGATGATAGTGATGATGACGATGAAGACAAAAAGTACATGTCGCGTATTATTTTTTTGTTTTGTTTCTATTCCACCTTCTTCGATTCGTACTAAAAATAATGATCTCTTATCTTCTTAGTCGATAACAATATCGAATTTAACCAGTGAAACATTGTCAATCATATTACAAATTTCCTCCTACGAATCTTAATTCGAACTTTTATTCTTGCAATTTCTCTTGACTTTAACAGATTTTTAGGATCGTCCAAGAAGTATATCTAGTTATTATCGTTATTATTTAATGTACGGAAGTTCGGGGATCTCTCTCTCTCTCTCTCT
>OU426998.1:5886238-5888738 GCA_911387935.1 Dolichovespula saxonica | reverse complement strand
CAGTAGTCGTACGTTCTCATAAAGAGAGAGAGAGAGAGAGAGAGAGAGAGAGAGAGGAGAAACAGAAGGAAATGCAAGTACGAGATTTACGACGGAATAGACAAAAAAGAGATGGATAGAGATAAAGATAGAGAGAGAGAGAGAGAGAGAGAGAGAGAGATGGTTGTGAAACGTCACAAATAAGTACGAGACGAATGTTTCTAAGCTTTGTATGCCCCCATCATAGAAATGACTGAGAAACGAGGAGGATTACTTTGGGATATGAGCAAATGCATTTATGCACACGCTAACACAGCACCTCAGGTATAAGAAGATCCTGAGAAACGAAGTAGAGGATAAACTTTTAAGTAAGAGAGAGAGACCCCCGCCGACGCCGCCACCCCGAGCGGTCGAAAAGACGTTTGTATAATATTTACACGGCACTTCGCTACGGAGATTGTCTTTCGAAGAATTTGCTATCCAATCGGATTACGATGACTCGCTTAAATAATGCCAATGGTATATATATATATATATATACATATACGATCGATAGTTTCTCCGATGTGTTTTCATTTCAATTTAATTTTCTACGACATGTCTATAAATATTAATTAAATCGATAATTCCTGATTAGAGGTTTAGAAATATGTCGTGAAACACTGCACTCGTTAATATTTAAAAAAAAAAGAAAAAGAAAAAAAAATTGTGAATCGTGTTAAATATTTAAATACTTGGAATAATTTATGTATTCGTTCGTAAAAAAAAAGAAAAATCAGAAGACGAAGAAGAAGAAGAAGAAGAAGCAAGAGTCGTACACTCCTCGAGGATTGAATTACTCGACTCGAACGAATTGAATACAAAATTTCTGATTTCATTAAAGATCTCGCGACAATTGATTGCTCCATTCCCTGACAAACAACGTATTATTTATTACTCTCCGACATAATGATCTCTCGCTTCGAATACTCATAAATAAAATCAATTACGAGAGTTACGTTAATTATCTCGACTGTAATTATACTTATCCGTTGTACTTTCGTAAAAGTTTATCGTATTAGAAGGTGGATAATCTCCAACAGCGTAGCTTCTCATAAAAGTTTGTTAAAACCCTGCCCTTATTGTTTAAGGGATTTAAAAACCTGAAACACAAAGGACTGACCGATTTAACCGAACCCCTATCGTAATCATTATTTTATTTTTATTCTTTTCTTTTTTTCATTTTCTTTTTTTTTCGTTTCCTTTCCCATTACTTATTACAAAGCTCGTATAGTTGTACATAGGATAGATATATCTATATATATATATATATAGATAGATAGGATAGGTAGATGGGTGGTAGATATGTACAATATGATAATAGGCTATCTCAGCATCTAGAATACTACCTATTCGCTTATTCTCTCCGATGGAGACGGACAAAGCAATTTATCCGATGGTCTATGCCGTAATTACACACCGAATTAACGACGTGGTTGCACAACGAATTAGAAGCAGGTACGCTATGGTTTCGCATTCGCAAACGATCCGCAGGGCCCCCTGTTTGCCCCTGGATTTCATTAGGACGCCCGTAAACATACACGCTAGACTGTAAACAGTGTGTTGTTAGAATCGGACAGGATCCTCTCTCTCTCTCTCTCTCTCTCTCTCTCTCTCTCTCTCTCTCTCTCTCTCTCTCTCTCTCTCTCCCTCTCTCTCCGTGTCTCGTTTGGTATCTCTCACGTAACTTGACTGGAACTTCGACCAAACGGAAACTTTATGTGTTAAGAGCGAAAGATAGATAGATAGATAGATAGATAGATAGATATATAGATATATAGATATATAGATAGATATTGGAAATCATTCTGTCCATACAACAGATCTTGTACATTAATGTATTCGATACTAATTCAAAATTGTTATATCCGATATCTAACCTGCGGTGTAATAAAATTGACTGCCCCCCCCCCCTTAGAAACAATAGACCGACTCTATAGAATAGAAATAGAAAGGGGAAGAGCGAGAGAGAGAGAGAGAGAGAGAGAGAGAGAGAGAGAGAGAGAAAGAGAGATAGATAGATAGAGATGATGAACGAGCACGGTCGATCTCTTAAACGGTGAGCTTACGGTGCGATCGTATCGACAAGCATAAATAAGCTAGTTCGGCTCGTTTCATAGACGGCCAAGCCGACGATGTATAACGAGAGGCGTCGGCTCGACGAAAGCCGTTTTTTTCCTCTCTATTTCTCCCTGACGTAATCGACGAAGATCATCATCATCATCATCACCATCACCATCATCATCATCATCATCATCGCCATCGCCATTGCCACCACCACCTCCTACTCCTACTCTTACTCTTTCACAGTCGACTCCATCGCCGCCAATGTCGTTCGCCGTTAATACAGCCGGCGTTTACGACGGCAGACAGACAAAAAAAAAAGAGATAGACAGACAGATAGACACAGATAATAGTAGACACAGCAGAGACATAGTATCGAGGCTCCTCCTGCTCTGCTCTGCTCTGCTCTGTTCTGCTC
>OU426998.1:5860970-5886038 GCA_911387935.1 Dolichovespula saxonica | reverse complement strand
CTCTCTCTCTCTCTCTCTCTCTCTCTCTCTCTCACGTAGAGGAACGGTCGATCGCTCCTGCTGGCAGCCATTTTGTGCTTGCCCGTAAAGCCGACATTCCTGGCCGGGGAAAATATTGGCCACGATTCTGTCGTAGCAGAGACGACAACGACGACGTCGACGACGAAGACGACGACAGCGACGACAGCGACGACTACGATAACAACGATAACGACGATAACGACGATATAACGACAACGACGACGACGATGACGACGACGCAATGACGAGGACGACGCGCTCGGAAAATCGGTTTTATAATGTCGCGACGAAAGATGACGAACGAAGGTTGTTGTTGGTTTGTTGTTGGTTGGTCGTACGAAAAAGATTCTCTATGTTTCTCGCGGTAACGAGAATGAAGGATCGCGAGTCCCGAACGCGTATCCAATGATGTCGGGATAATATGCTCTCGAATGTCCTGCGGGTAAGGGACAATTCGTTCCAGACCAGACTCCCTTCCGTAGTTCATCGAGTACAGTCCCAGGTGAAAGTACACGGGTACTCTTCTTCTTATTCTTCTTCTTCCTCTTCTTTTTTTTTTTCTTCTTCTTCTTCTTCCTCTTCTATTCTTTTTTCTTCTTCTTCTACCTCTTCTTCTTTCTCCACTATGGATGAACGATTCCATAGGGGAAAGGAGACAAGTCCTTCGAGGATATATTCTTACAAGTCAATGGATTGATCGATCGTTCGATCGTTCGTTCGATCGAATAGAAAAATTATTTTGCGATGGCGACATGTGCGTATACATACATATCAAAATGTATAAATGTATTCTCTGTGAATAATGGTAACAAGAGGGGGATACTTAGAAAAGCGCTAATGTCCACGTGCATAGAGCAATTTTAAAAATAAGAGACGACAGGACGAGACAACAAAATGGGACGAGAAAAGAACATACAGGACAGACAGGACAGACAAGAACGAACGAAACTGGAAAGGATCGGATCGGATCGGATCGGATCGGATCGGGTCGAGTCGAGTCGGCTAAGCTTGGCCCGGAGGACTGGCTCGGTTAAATTTATTTTTTTCTCTTTTTCTTTTTCTCCCATATACACCCGAGGATTGTCAATGATTGCCGAAGATACCAGACTGAGAACCCCCAAACAAAACTCCGAACAAAACAACCCCAGACATAACCCAGAACCGCCGAACCTCCGACCCTTTTCTGTTTTGTCCCATTCTCTCTCTCTCTCTCTCTCTCTCTCTCTCTCTCTCTCTCTCTCTCTCTCTTTCTCCCTCTTTCCCTCTTGTCCTCACATGTCTCTCTCCTGCCTTTGAAATTGGTTTGCCACCGTCGACATTACTCCGGTTCTCCACCCCCGCCCCTATTTAGTTCTACGTGTTTTCCATTATTCAAAATGCATTCATAATACATTTTCCATTTATCCCGGCCAATACAATTGTTTTATCATCTGGCAAAAGCACAAAGTCCAGAGAACGAACACTACCGCGACCTTTTTCAAACGTTTCACAAAACATCGGACAAAGTTAATTCCCTTGGACAGGTCAAATTTGACGCTTAATGAGTCAAAAACGTCCGAATTGTAAACTACCACCTAGTGCAGGTAAAGAAATGGCATTGAAATGACATTTCGATGTCGGCTGCATGAATATTTAACGAGGAGGAATAATGTTGGCGGAATGTTCCATTGAAAAAAAAAAAAGAAAAAGAGAGAGGAAAAAAAATTTGTTAACGCGACCTTTCTTCTCTCACAGGTTTTCGGTGCGAGATCATCGTAGATATCAAACAATCATCGGGTTACGACGTGTTACCCTCTCCGATCCCCTTTTACGACCATATCATATACAAAGCTCGTTTAAAATATTTCTTTTCTTTTTTTTTTTTTTTTTTGCGCGCGCGCGTTTCACATACTCTCGGGGAAAAAGTAATACACAGCCGTGTGTACGTAAAAACCGGACATGTCGTATTTACATAATACACTGTACTACATCTGTATGTATATATATATATATATATATTTTTATAGTTTACACGTGTAACACGACACATCGTATGAACATGTATATATGCGACAAATAAAACGTATGTTACACTTTATAAAAAAGAAAAAAATTTTTTTATTCTTCGTCTACTTTCGAAATATCCTTTTGATTTCTATTTTTTTTCGAGAAGAAGGCAAAGAGGAGAGAATAAGAAAAATAAAAAAAAAATAAATAAATAAATAAAATTGAAGAAAGAAATCGACGAGGATATTAGACGGTGGAAAGGGTCAGTTTAATCGTTTCTCGAGATGATATCCTACAAAAAGGATGTGACAGTTGATTGTGCGAGTCTAACGGTCCAAAGATCTCTCTCTCTCTCTCTCTCTCTCTCTCTCTCTCTCTCTCTCTCTACCTCTCTCTCTCTTATTCAACTCTGTTGGGGAATCGTGACTGTACCGCTATGAGTTACGAGTGCCATTCCGCCGGCATGAATACGGGATGTCTTTTGGACGCGCTCCAGAAAGCTTTTCAAATTGAATTAGGAGAAAACGTTCGGTGCTGTTACTGCTGCTGCTGCTGCTGCTGCTGCTGCTACTTCTATGCTCCTCTCTCGATGCTTCATGCTCGAGAAGTCGCGGTCACCGGGCTTGAGCCTTGGCCCGAGTTTTGAGAGGGGTCGAAAGGTTTCAACGGGGGTGTCGACGGGGGAACGATGGACTGTCGAAAGAGAAAGAAAGATAGACGGATGGAGATTAAGAGGAGAGAAAGAGAGAGGGAGAAATGACATTGTGAAACATGAAAAATAAAGTTGTAAGCGCCTCTTCTCTGTCCCCCTTTCTCTTTCTTTTTTTCTTTCTTTCCTACATTCCTCCTTTCATTCATTTTATCTTTATCTTTTTTCTATTTCTTTTCCTCTCTCGTACCAGTCTAAAAGCTTTCAATGAGTTACCGCCCAAAGTTACCCATCTAAAATGTAATCGCAAATAAGAAATTGAATCGGCATATTACCGTTATTCAATATACTCCTCCGCCATCTTTTTTTTTCTTTTTTTTTTTTTTTTTTTTTTTTTTTAATAATTCATACCTTCTCCTCGCGTTTCGTTGCAAAAACGAAACGTGTCTCACCGCCTTTTTTTTATTTTATTTTATTTTATTTATTTAAAAACGAAAACTCTTTTACGACACTTTTATCCTTAGCAAAGCACGATTATTATATCGGAGGTGGATATGGATAAGCAGCAGGCATAAGCATATTTGCGTTGCGTGTGCCCGGATAAGAAACAGACGCGGCTCGATAGCCGTTCGTTGTATTTTTCTTGATTATCTTTCAACGACAGGAAGAAAGAGAGAAGGGAGAGAAGAAAGAAAGAACGAGAACGAAAGAGAGAGAGAAAGAGAGAGAGAAAGATTAAATAAAAGAATAATAAAAAAAGAAAAAAGATGAATGAAAACCTGTTCAAAGTCTAATTTATTAGCCGAGTATATACCGTCTTAATAAAATCAAATGGCTTTCCTATTTCCATGAAATTAGAATAACGTGTCGGGAGTTACGACCGCCACATTCGTGATTTTATCGACGACGATAAAAGGAGGGAAAAAAAGGGGGAAAAAAGGGGGAAGAAAGAAAAAGATAATAACAGAAAAGAAAAAGACAAAGAGGAAAAAGGAAAAAAAAAAAAAAGCAGAAACGCGCGCGAGAGTAAAAACGTTTCCATTTCGATCCATCGATCAATCCAAGAGTGAAGAATAGGCGAGAGAGAGAGAGAGTGAGAGAGAAAAGAGACAAAAAAAGGAAGAAAGAAAAAGCACAGTATTGAATTCAGAAATAATTTCTTTCGAATAATTGCGACGAGTTAAGATAAGTCGTAATGTTAGTTACATTATCGTAGACACACAGTGACAATTCCAATGGAAATAGCGACAATAATTCATTGTCGGCCAAGGCAGAGATTCTCATTTTCTCTCTCTTTCTCTCTCTTTATCTTCTTCCCTCTTTCTCTCTCTCTCTCTCTCTCTCTCTCTCTCTCTCTCTCTCTCTCTATCTTCTCGGTCCGAAGGTTATCGCAGACCAGAACTATCGTTTAACAAGCGCAGCCGTTTAAAGTCTCCGGCTATTTAATCAATAGCCGATTACTCTAATGTATGTATCAGGCTCGTTAATTAAGACGAAGTGCTTCTTGATAATTATTTCCGCGACCTGTCGTTGTTGTTATTCTCACCTCCTAGAATCAATGTAACAATAATGAACGATATTCAATAACATACCCGCAATTGTTAATTGTAACGATAATAATAATGATAATAATGGACTACGACCACGACGACGACTACGACGATAATGATGATAATAATAATAATAATAATAATAATAATAATAATAATAATAATAATAATAATAATAATAATATTAATAATAATAATAGTAATTGTAACAATAGCGGAGATAATTACGTACTTTCAATCGTCTCGTTAATTTGATTAATTTATTCGACAATTTCAATGTTTTGACTAAGTTTCAACGGACGGTGAATTTACAGGAAAAATCATACTACTATTCATACTTTTTCTTCTTCTTTTTTTTTATCTTCTCTCTCTCTCTCTCTCTCTCTCTCTCTCTCTCTCTCTCTCTCTCTCTCTCTCTTTCTCTCGTTTTTCTCGATAAGAACGAGAGAAACGGTAGAATGAGCAGGACGGATCTCTAAGCTAGTAGCGTGAGCGAGCTCGAGCAAATACTACTCGTAAACGGAAGCACATGCCCAAGGCTGTGTTATTTGCTAGACGATGCACGTAGACGAACCATAGCTCCTCTTAGCACGTAGTAGTCATTTCTAAGAGCCGAAGAACTCAACGCTCAAATGAACGTACATAAATACATACATAGATACGTACGTACTTACGTACTTTGTTGTGGTTCGGTAAAGATATTAAAAAAAAAAAAAGAAAAAGAAAAAAAATACATAAATAAATGAAGAACAAAAAAAGAAATAAAAAGAATAAAATAAAAAGATAAAGAATAGGATGCTTTTTATTTACTATTTAAAAAGAAAAGAGAGAGAGAGAGAGAGAGAGAGAGACAAATTGACTCTTAAGTATCATATATTAAGTTGACGCATAATTAATAAATAATCGTTAGAGTTTCTGTGTAATGTTAACGCTATCGGTGAATATCAAAACTCGTTGAAAAATTACTTCTTGACTCCGGTCAAAATGTACATGAAAATAGAATTAACCTTATCGTTTCAGATAAAAAAAAAAAAAAATAAAAATAAAAACGAGGCAAATGGAATACGATATCTCGGTCACAGAAAGATACGATGTTATACGAGATAGTCAAGGATGAGTCGGGTTGAATGACTAGAAAAAAAAAAAAAAAAAAAAAAAAAAAAAAATAATATTCTCTTGAAACGTGAACTGTAAAATCAATAAAATGTCGTTCTTCGAAAAATTTATTTCAATTTCAATTTCTCCCTTTCAAAAACAAAAGGAAAAAAGAAAATAAAATAATACAAATTAAATAAATAAACAAACAAATAAATAAATAAGTAAATAAGTTTCTATATACCGCAGTAGCGTGATTAGTATTTTCGGGTCACCCTGTTTTGTATGGACATAGTATATTACGATGCGTCCTTTACAATATTTTATTTACTTTTTTCTTTGTTATTTTTTTTTTTTTACTGGCGACTCGTACTTCTTTCTTTCTTTCTTTCTTTCTTTCCTTTCCTTTCCTTTTCTTTTCTTTTCTTTGTTTTCATCTAAACGAGTTATCATCGTCGGGGAGAAAAAAAAAGAAACTTTAGCGATGGAAAAGAAATGAAGAAAGTGGAAAGAAAAAAGTAGATGAAAATAAAGAAAACGAATAAGAAGAAGAAGAAGTAGAAGTAGAAAAAAGAAGAAGATGAAGAAGAAGTAGAAGTAGAAGAAGAAAAGGAGTTCGGTAAACGCGTCGACGCGGTGATTCGAAGTTTCCTGCCGAGAAAAGAGGGTGCTTTGTAGATGCGTGAGAGGGATTATCGAGCGAGGCTTTCAGCTTGGAAAAATAAAATATCGTTGAGAGGCTAAAGGGGACGACGACGACGACGACGACGTCGACGACGTCAACGTCGACGATGATGGTGGTGGTGGTGGTGGTGATGGTGGTGATGGTGGTGATGGTGGTGATGGTGGTGGTGGATAGACCTGCGAGAATAAAATCGTTTCTCGTTTCGTGGAGCAATGAAAGAATGAAAGAAAATGTATATACATTGTTGTAACGAAGAGATGAATTGTTTAAACAAAAAAAAAAAAAGAAGAAAAAAGAAAGAAAGAAAGAAAAAAAGAAAATAGAGGAAGAAAGAAAAAAGTGAATTCGAAGTATCCGTAGATAGAGAGTTGGAAAAAGCAGAAAGACGACGGCTACCCCCTATTGAAACGTAGTTAGTAGTAGTAGTAGTTGTAGTAGTAGTAATAATAATAGTAGTCGTAGTAGTAGAGAGAGAGAGAGAGAGAGAGAGAGAGTAAAGTGCATTGTGTTCGTACAAGTCGCGCCACGAAAGCACTGCTTTTCTTTCCTTTTACGTTTCTCTTCTCTTCTCTTCTCTTCTCTTCTCTTCTCTTCTCTCTCTTTCCTTGTCTCTCTCTCTCTCTCTCTCTCATTTATATTTTTGTGTTTTTTGTTTTTCTTTTCCCTTTTCGTCCCACCCTACCTACGTTTTTTACGCTCACCTTTTTTCTTCTCTTTTTTTTTTTTTTTTTTTTTTTTTCATTTCTCGAGAATGTTTGGCACTCATCCGGAAACAGATCGCGCAAATATTAAGTCTCCAACGTTTCTCTTTTTTGCCCTAGCACGATAGAGAGAGAAAGAGAGAGAGAGAGAGAGAGAGAGAGAGAGAGAGAGAGAGAGAGAGAGAGAGAAAATATGGGTATAGTACGAGAGAAAAATTTTGAGCTCTCGCACAATAATTATATTGGAAACTTTATTAACGACGATGAAACTAACTCTTCGTGTATCCACGAGACCCGTTGTTTTCTTTTTATTAATTTTCTTCCCACTTCTTCCACCTTTTTGTTTTCCCTTTTACTCTCCTTTTTTTTACACGTTTTCTCTTTTCTCCTCTCCTCTCCTCTCTCTTCTCTCTTCTCTTCTTTTCTTTGTTTCTCTCTCTCTCTCTCTCTCTCTCTCTCCTTTCTTCTCTTTTTCTTTCTTTCTTTCTTTTTTTTTTTTTAATCGCCATAATACACATACACAAGCAGAAATAATATGGGAGGTAGTCAACGCGTTATAGATATAGATCGATATTCTTTACCAGAGACGAATTAAAATGCCGCCGGCGGGACTCTACGGATCGATCGTAGAGATATATCTCTTTCAATTTGTTACTACGACGTCTGCAATAAAATATGGATTCGTTCGATCCGTAGAGCGAGAGAGTGAGCGAACGAGCGAGAGAGACAGAGACAGAGAGAGAGAGGGAGAGAGAGAGAGAGAGAGAGAGAGACGAGTTAAGAATAGAAAAGACATTTGTCTAGATGATTCAATTCCTTACGAGTTAGATTCATTCGAATGATAATCATTCAAAACGTGTAATCACCCATTCACTCGTATCGCACGATTAACGCTGTTATAATTAATAAAAATTTAACCGTCGATTCGGATTAATAAATTTATATATAATTCTTCAACTACCACCAACCATTAATCATAATCCGTTATTCAAAAATCTAATAATCCCCGTTCGTATATACTTCCTGTGAATCAACTTTACGACATTACACGGTGACACACGTACGACAAATCCTTTCATAACTTCTTCTACTTCTACTTCTTTTTTTCTCCTAATTATTTTTTGGCCCCCCTCCCCTCCCCGACCCCTCTTCTCTTCTCTTTCGTGTAAAATAATTCCTCGACGGAAAACATCCTCTCTCTCTTCCTTTTCTCTTTCTCCGATGAAATTTAAAAATTTCGTACGGTGTAGAGTTAATTAAAAAAAAAAAAAAAAAAAAAAAAAAAAAAAAAAAAAAAAAAAAAAAAAAAAAAAAAAAAAAAAAAAAAAAGAAAAAAAAAGAAAAATAGAAAAAGGGGAAAAATATTAAGAACATTGAAAAAAAGGAATGCGTTTCATTCCTGCTAATGAAATTCATAAGGATTGATAACATATCGAAATCAATGCAAACACTATCCGTAACGTGATAAACAATACTATAATGACCACTTGGAATAAAATTATATACTCTAGTATAGTTACATAAGTTGCATGCATAAGTGCAAACACACAAGTATACACCGATCAATAATGTATTAGTCAAGAGCAGCGAGTTGAAAAGAATAAATTTAACGAAATGACGATGATGATAATATTAATAATATTAATAATAATAATAATAATAATAATAATAATAATAATAATAATAATAATAATAATAATAACGGTAATAATAAAATTAATAATTATAATAATAAAAATAATAATAAAAATAATAATAAAAACAATAACAATAATGATGATGATGATGATGATGATGATGATGATGATGATGACGATGATGATGAAGATAATAAACAATAACAATAAACAATAACAATAATAATTCAAAGACGGATAAAATTGGATTCCATTGTAATACATTTTAAACAAATTTCTAAAACAATCCCAGCAGCGAATTTATATCTCGCAGTGACGGTCCAGCAATACTCGTCAAAGTTCCAACCACCGAGGGACTAGTTTCGCGTTAATGAGTTTCTCAACGACTCTTCCGCTCCTCTCTACGAATTTCCTCCCTATGAAGTTTATCGTCAGCGATTTATTATTTCATTTATGTCCGTAGTCGTACTTACTACTATTTCTACTATCCGTTATTATTATTATTGCTAGCCTTAACGTAAACATACAAAAATGATAGAAAATTTTAACGAAAGATAAAACTTTTTGTTGTTGTTACCTTTATTAGTATTGTTGTAGTTAAAATCATTTTCTGTTGTTCTTATTATTAGTATTAGCATTTATGAGTCCTACATCATTTTAATATGACATTGTTATTGTTATTACCATTATTATCATCGTCATCGTCATCGTCATCATCATCTTCGTCGTCTTCGTTGTCGTCGTTATTATAATATTTATTATACCAATATAATTTTAATACGAAATTTGTAAACTTGATTTGAAACGAAATAATACGACCCATTGTACGGTACGTTATACGATATTTATAGAACGTGGGAGGAGAATTTCACGAAACGAGCTTGTGTCGACATTTTATTTATCCCGAGTAAAAGACGACTACGACCGTACAACAACAGCTTTAGAAGGTTAAACAAGATAGCTGTGAATTATGTGTGCCATTACGATAATACGTTTGTATAAATCGATACTCGCAGCATCGAAAAAAGAAAGGGAAAACAGACGTTTGACCAATCGTTAATAAAGAACGTTTCTCTCTCTCTCTCTCTCTCTCTCTCTCTCTCTCTCTCTCTCTCTCTCTCTCTCTCTCTCTCTCTCTCTCGCTCTCTTTCTTTTTCTCTCTCGACGATAAACGTCGATTACCGAGAGGGAAAAAATTGAGGACCCGGACTCTTTAGCAATCTATTGTACATTTCTAAATATTCAATCATTACCTGTTCTCTCTCTCTCTCTCTCTCTCTCTCTCTCTTTTCTCTTTTTATTTCTTTCTTTTTCTTTTCAAGAACAATTTCTTCGACCATCCGAATTATCGGAAGATTAAATTGTCGGATATTAATGTGCGAAAGGTGTGATAAATTTTTATCGACAATCTTACAACAACAATCGTCTAACAATTATGACTTCTTCTTTTTTTCTATTTTCTTCACTCATTTAATCGCATTACAATTTATTTATAATGTACAAGCCGTAAGCATACGTACGTACATACATAAATACATAATTTTCTCTAAGGAACAAGGACTTCATCGTCGACACGTTATTTCGTTTTTTTTTTCTTTTCCCTCTCTCTCTCTCTCTCTCTCTCTCTCTCTCTCTCTCTTTCTTTCCATTTACTAAGCGCACTTAGATAGATTCGTGTTTGCAATCTGATAAGAATTGTAAAGAGAAATTATCTAAATTCACTTTTCGAAGCAAAAAGATCGAGATCTAACGGGGGTAGGGGAGAGACGGGGAAAAGGCGGAAAGAAAGATACAATGTTTAATCAAGAACGATTACAATGGTATAGAGGGAAAGTAAATAAGATCGATAGGTGTAGTAAAGAGGTCTCGATTCGAGGAAGCCGATGCGATTACGATAAGCCGAGTATGTGTTAACACTGTTAAACATTTAAACGGGGCCAAGAATCGAGCGGATGCGACGAGTGCGTACACGAGCCGAAACAATTGGCTATTGTCGGTTTCTATGGCGGTGCGGTGCGGTACGTTGCGTTGCGTTGCGTTGCGGTGCGTCGCAGTACAGTACAGTACAGTACAGTACAGTACTGTACTGTACAGCGCAGCACAGTGCATTGCAGTGCAGCGCATAATAACACTCCGGTGAGTGTACTGCAACGGTCCTCCTCCTCCTCCTCCTCCTCACTCCTCTCTGAGAATAATTAGCGATCGTCCTAGTCATGAGTTATCGTTAACGAGCCGTTAAAATGCTCAAATTGCTTTCCGTAATATTCTGACGTGATAACTTTACATACATTCGAAACAAACTCATTTCAAAACCTAAACGATTTAAACTATCTTACAAGGAGGGACCACGGTAAATCTTTTATTTGTTTTCTTTTCTTTTTTTTTTTTTTTTCATTTTTTTTCTCTCTTTTTTTTACACACACACACACACACACACACACATTACAAAATTACTTGCTTCTATGCAGGTCTTCGATTTTCATTCAAACTTTCCTTTGAATGGATTTTCTTTTGTCCGTTTGTTCGTTCGTTTAAGACCGTAACGTCATAAAAAGATTACAAGTGACCTTTTTATATTTTTTCTTTCTCTTTACTTTTTATTTTCTTTTTGTTTTTTTTTTTTTTTTTGTTTATGAAAACTAAACGTAACCGAAGCTCGATAAAATCGATGGAGCGTTTGTCGTTTTTCCTTCTTGTTTTTCTTTCCTCTTTTTCGTACTTGTTATTGAAAAGGTTCGCTTAAAAAAAGAAAAAAAAAAAAAAAAAAAAATAAAAAGAAGAAAAAGAACAGAAAAAAGAAATAGAAATAAAAATTACCCGCCTCGAGACAACTTCAATTAACAAAAATGATTTCCAACGAATTTCCCCCCTCCCCCTCCTTTTCCCCCGTCGTTATAAAAGTTCCGTGACGTAGTAGAGAAACGCATTAGCGCGATCATTAAGTCCTATCTCTTTTTCTCCATCAAGTATTTATGTATATCTCACTCGACGATAAGGAAAATAGAGATTTATTTATCTTTTCTTATAATTTTCTTCTCTCTCATCTCTCTCTCTCTCTCTCTCTTTCTCTCCCCTCCCCCTCGCTTACCGTTATTTATAATTTATCTTTATTAGGTGGAAAGGAACGACGCGATCGTTTCTCAAAGTTCGAAGATCGCGTCTGAAACGCAATCAGTGTTTTCTTAATTACTACTTGGACGGAAAAGTAGTGGTTTCTCTCGAACTAATTGACCGACTCGGCCGGTCTCTCGTATCGCCGCAAGAGAGAAAAAGAGACAGAAGAAAAGAGAGACAGAAATAATGAGAGAGAAAGAGAGAGAGAGAGAGAGAGATCGTACGAGCACGAGGTGGTCTTCGTCGTAGCTTTAAAATTACTTTTCTTAATATTATTTTTTTCTGTTTTTTTTTTTCCTTTTTCTCTTTTCCCCTCCAGCCCCCTTCCTCCCTCTCCCCATTTTTTCTTTCTTTCTTTTTTCTTTTTTTTTACTTTCTTTCGTAGCCTCCACTTCGTTACATCTTCGCGACACGCTTTCACGATCGTTAACGTAGGAACTAAAAGTCAATTATCCGAAATACTCGTACGAGCCACATGCTGTGTCGATTTACTGGGCGATAAAAATCTTTTCGTTGGGACCGAAACACCGTGAAAAAAGAGGGGAAGGAAGGAAAGAAAGAAAGAAAGAAAAGGGGAAGAAAAAAAAACAAGAAACTTTAAATACAGAAAAAGAAATATCGAAGTTAAGATGTTAATTTTTAAATGTATCCATTTGCAAAATTACAACCTATTACATGGTTTTTTGTTTTATTGTATTAATTTTAATACACCATTTGCGTATTACTTACGACGACGATATAGATTTTCATTTAAATTTCACATACTGTGTAAGAAACGCGATGACGTAACTCTTAATTATTCATCCGATTCAGCCGGTACAATATTTATTTATTAAAAAATCTTTCGTGGCAAAGCCGGACATGTAAAAATAAAAATTTCAATGTAGGAAGGAAATGAAATGAGAAAAAAAGAAAACAAAGGAGAACAAACAGAAAGGAAAAAATATTAATTCTAAAATGCGTACGCGTTTACAAAAATACGGGAGTATTAAGGTTTCATTAATTTCAATGCGCCAAAGAAAACGTATGCACGTTCGAGCACTCAGTTTTTCCATTTAAGTTTCATATAAAATAATTATGATAATGGAAATATCCATTGTTCGCTTAACGGCTAGTATAAATATTTACCTCTTATTTATTACTTATCTTTCGCGATAGCGTCGAAAGAAATTGTAAAAGTACAAATTTGAAGACTTGACTTTCGTTAAAGATAAATTTGAACAACGGAAGATGTGGGGGAAGAAAAAAGAAAAGAAAAATGAAGAAAAAGAAAAGACATTATCACTGACATTTACGCGATTGTAAAATTACAACGTATTGATGCCTTGTAATTTACAATATAACGCGTAAGCGTGACAATTAGGTTGTTCGTTAAATTTCACAAAAAAAAAAAAGAAGAAACAAAAAAAGGAAAAAAGAAAAAAAAATATTATTACGACAGATATAATCTTTCATGATTTTTTTATCTAATATAATTATTACAAATTTCTAAAGAGAACAAAAGAATCGTGATTAGTTAAATGATATAAAAATCCATGAACATCTCTCTCTCTCTCTCTCTCTCTCTCTCTCTCTATTTTTCTCTTAAATAGAATAATTGAAAACTTATTTCCTCATAATATGAACAAACGTAGATTTTCGAGGAGAATCTAACGGATGAGCGTTTCAACAAACGTTTACCAGTTAGGTATCAACCGAAGCCAAAGTAGGAAATGGCTGCAGGCTAACTCGTCGAATTAGTCCCTCTAAAGACTTTACGATTGATAAATAATAGATCAGACGAGTTCTCGTCGTTACGAGAGCCATATACGAGAGAATGAACACGCTCGGGAGAGACATAGTGCAAGAGAGACTATAGGTGTGTATATATGTATGTATGAGTATGTGTGTGTGTTTGTGTATACTACGTACGTAGAGAGAGAGAAAGAGAGAAAGAGAGAGAGAGAGAGAGAGAGAGATACGCTTTTCATTCGACGACTTTTTCATTCGCGAGAAAACGACCGCACGGAAATTGTTTAGCCGAGGAACAAATGCTTTCCTTCGTCGTGCCGCTCGTTCTCGAGCATCGTGTGAACATTTTTTTCCTCTCCCTCATTCCCTCATTTTCTTTCTCACTCTTTCTCTCTCTCTCTCTCTCTCTCTCTCTCTCCCTATATCTGTCTATCTATCTTAACACATTGTTGATCGGTCACGAGTACACGAGTACACTCGTGTTTGCACATTGCACATGCAACTTATGTAATTCTTAATGTATACAATTGGGATCTTCCCTATTTATATCAATGTCTATTGCTACTATTTTTGTATTCCATTTTTTTTCTTTTTTACTTTACTCTTTTTTTTTTTTTTTTAACTAAATTATAAATATCCTTTATTACCAATGTCACACGCGCAAATATGTAGCGCATGAAATTAAACCGAATTACAGGTACGCACACGAAAACGTTCTGCACGACGTTCCATCGAAACGTCCTGATCGAATACAATCGATTATCGATTAATAAATAAATATTAAAAATTCAAAAATTACGCACGCTCGGACAAAATCCAAACGGTTGGAACAGGCAGACGAACGAACGAACGGACGGACGGACGGACGGACGGACGGATGACAGGGAAGACTCGAAAATTTGTTTGAATCAAAAGCATATAAATTGTAATAAAATTGTTCAACAAATTAACAATTCCCACGAACTTAAATAATATTTTAATAACGTCATTGTAATTCAATTACGAATACGAATCGTAATTGAACGAATTACTTTTCGCATATAATAAAACCGACATACATATATATGTATGTATATTATAGATCGACAATGTGTTTCGCACGCACGCACGCACGCACGCACGAGCGTGTGTGTGTGTGTGTGTGTGTGTGTGTGTGTGTGTGTGTGTGTGTGTGTGTGTGTGTGTGTGTGTGTGTGTGTGTGTGTGTGTGTGTGTGTGTTAATAAGGCGATACGTTTATTGCTTCCCTCCTACCCCCCCTCTCTCTATCCTCCTCCTCCTCCTCCTATCTTTCTCACCCTTTCCTTTTTCCCCCTCTTTCTTTTCTCTTTTCTTTTTAATTCTGCCACTTCCATCGACGTACACGTCGATGCGGCAGCTCGTCGTCGTCGTCGTCGTCGTCGTTCCACCTCGCCATTAGCTCTTTCCGTAGCTCGTTGAGAGATAAACTTACGATCCTGTCGCGATGCACTACGTTCCTGCGTTTATATACCTCGAGGGCCTTCTCTCTCATTCTCTCTCTCTCTCACTCTCTTTTTTTCTCTTTCATTCTCTCTCTTTATATATATATATATATATATACACTCTCTCTCTCTCTCTCTCTCTCTCTCTCTCTCTCTCTCTCTCTCTCTCTCTCTCTCTCTCACTCTCTCGCTGTCTGTCTTTCTCCCCTTATGACGACGAGGCGTGTTTCACGGCGACTAGCTTTAACACGCTCTTCTTCTCGTCGTCTCTGTACACTGAAAAGAGGGAAGGAGGAAGAGGGAGAGAAAAAGAGAGAGACAGAGAGAAAGAGAGAGAAGAAATAAGAGAGGAGAGAAGAAGAGGATGGTAAAGGGATGAGGGAGGAGGGGAGGGAGAGTATCTCGATGATCTTTACGCCGGCGCTGACACCGTGAACGTCGATCGAGCGATTGCATTGTACGAGGCAACGTTACGAAATCAAATTTTCTTTTCTTCTCTTTTCTTTTGCTTTATCTCTTTATCTCTTTATCTCTCTCTCTCTCTCTCTCTCTCTCTCTCTCTCTCTCTCTCTCTCTCTTTCTTTCTTTCTTTCTTTATTTTTTTCTCTTTCTCTTTCTTCCTTCCCCTATCTTTCTTTCTTATATTCATTGCTCTTTTTTTTTCCATCATCCCCCTAAAACGATATGTCATCAATCTGAAGAAGACAATCATCTTCCTTCTCTCTCTCTCTCTCTGTCTCTCTTGGACACTTTCGAAAAACGATTATTATCGTTTCTTTCTTCCTTTTTTTTTTCTTCTTTTTATTTTATTATATTACAATTTCGATCGCGTAGTGGGAGATTCACATAGAATCTAAAGATCGTAGATGACGGAACATTTATTTGACGAATAAAAAAAAATGAAAAATGAAAAATAAAAAATGAAAAATGAAAAATGAAAAAAGAAGAAAATGTAATTCGTTATAATGGACGAATCAAAAATATTCTCTATAGAAATTCGAATGAATCGAGAAAATAAATGAAATCGTCTCGAACAAATTATCGTCCTAGCGTCCTCATGGATTTGAACAGAGAGAGAAAGAGAGAGAGGGGGGGATAGGGAGGGAGGGGAGGGAGAAAACGAAGGTCGAGCTGCCAATACGAACATCGTTCGAAATCGTTTTCACGTCGTACCATCGTCTTCGTTTTTCCACGTAGTTTGCGAGGTAAAACGTGAGAGAGACAGATAGAGAGAAAAAAAAAGACACAGAGAAAAAGAGAGAGAGAGAGAGAGAGAGAGAGAGAGAGAATGAGAGAAAGAGAGAAGGACATGGAAGAGCGAATCGAATCAAGCACTTAAAGGGATTGCCGGGGTGTATCGACGAACGGGAGGAAGTCACTTAGTTTAATGAAAAAACGAAGGCGGCTAACACCGAATGAACTTCGCAAAGCTTCTCCAGGGGGACCCTTTTCCTCTCTTCTTTTCCATTTTTTTTCCTTCTTCTTCTTTTTCTCTTCCCCACGGTCTCGCGAGAGGATCGAACGAGTCGGAAAGCGTCGATTCGGAACATTCGCAAAACTTTCATTAAATCGCTCCAGGAGGACCCGTATCTCTCTCACTCTTTCTTCTCATCTCTTTATCTCTCTCTCTCTCTCTCTCTCTCTATATATATATATATATATATATATATATATATATATATATATATATATATATATCCTCGAATGATAATAATCAAAGGAGGCAAGGGTCGGAAAAAGAAATCAAACGTTTATTTTCTACAGTAAGCGGTAACAACACGTACTCGATTAAAAAAAAAAAAAATATTACCTACTTGCTTTGTCGTATTTATAAGAAAAAAAAAAAAAAAAAGTGAAGAAAAAATAGAAGTAGTAAACAATAAAAAAAAAATAATCTCTCAATTCTTTGCCGAGTGCGACTCGACACGACTTTTGTCGGCTATAACTCGATAACACCCTTTCGTTTGAGTCGATCCTATATATCGTCCATTTTCTTTCTTTTTTTTATTTTGTTTTTTTGAACTGTTACGGTTAACGCGCGCGTTTGTTACGCTCTCCGAAGTCGAGTTCCCATTAAACCGGCGAGGAAAGTAAAAAAAAAAAAATAAAAAAGAAGAAAAAAAGGTAGAAGGAAAAAAAAGGAGAAAAGGAAAGAAAGAAAGAAAGAAAGAAAGGAAGGAAGGAAGAAAAAAGGGGAAAAAAAGAAAGAAAGGTAAAAGAGCAGCTGCTCGCGAGGACCACGAGCGTGCGAGTGCGTGTGCGACCCTTCTGTGCGTCGTTTTATATCTCGCGCGGGGCTTCTCCCACCTCCCACCCCTCCGCCACCGCCACCAAACACACTCCACCACCACCATCAACGCGACCGCACAACAACCATCGGCAGAGCTCTTTCCCTGGCGTTCTTTTTAATTGGCTTTTCAATAGCGCGACTTTCGAAATTCCATCGTTACTTGCGTCCACCACGTGGATCGGGGGTAAGAAAACAATTTCTTTGCTTATTTCTTTTTTTTTTCGTTTGTAATGTATTAAAAAAAAAAAAAAAGAAAGAAAGAAAAGAGTTGAAGAAGAGAAAAAAATTATACAAGATCGCTTGTATAAAATGAAACAATTTTCGGATTTGTTCGGTTTATTTTTATTATTTTTGTTCTTGACGTTGTTGTCGTCGTCGTCGTCGTCGTCGTTGTTGTTATTGTGATCGTTGTTGTAATTCCTGTTTACATGATTTAGAATCGTCGATAGAACGATATACGACGTCTTTACAAAGTAATACGATCGTAAATTAAAGACGATCCGCGACGGGGCCCTGGAAAATGTTATTTTCTTTTTTTTTTTTTTTTTACGTCGCAAGCAATCTCACCTTGTAAATCTCGCGGCAAATTCAATAAAAAGAGAAGAGAAACATCGAGGACGAGGACGAGTACGAGTACGAGGACGAGGACGCAGAGAAGAGGATGGCTCTCCTAACGTCGTCGTGTTGGGATTTTCATGGTCAACGTGACGTATCTCCATGAAGAGAAGCTTGGACAGACATTGTGATAGATCGTCGTGCTTTAGAGCTATACGTAGCGAATACTTTTTATTGTGAAAAAAGATAAAAGAAGAAAGGAGATCCTCAAAAGAGAGAGAGAGTAAGAGAGAGAGAGAGAGAGAGAGAGAGACAAGGGAAAAATATAATCGATCATCGGTTTGACGATAATAAATACATAAACTCGAAACGTACATCGATATGCCGATATATCGATGAAATTAATAAATTATTTTTGTAAACGCACAGGACAACGACGTCTCTTCAAAAACGTTATCGATATATGTTTATCGACGATTATTCTTCATTCATAATTGAACGACGTCTTATCCCTTACTGCTAAGAAGAAGAAAATAAATAAAAAATAATAATGATAATAATAAAAATAAATTAAAAAAAAAGGACAAGAAAAAGGAAACAAAAGTTAAACAAGAAAATCACATTACTCGCTTGTACATGATATTCACTCGTTTAAATTTACTTAGCAACGACAAAGATAGCAAAGGCATTCTTTACAAAAAAAAAAAAAAAGAAGAGAAAAGAAAAAGCAAAAGTAAGAAACATCGGTTCTTTCATATTGCACAGAGAAACGTCTGCTGTTTTTCTTTCCTTTTACTTTCTTTTATTTATTTTTTTGTTTGTTTGTTTGTTTGTTTGCGATTACGTATCGATAATGCTCGTTCAGAGTTCAAAATAAACGAATTATATATGTATCTAAAATTGTCGTGTCTCTCGTGACAACGACAACGCAACAAAAACAACAACGCAAAAAAGCACTCTTTTGCTCGGTAAAGAAGAATGGGTGTGGGAGGAAAAAAGAAAAAGAAACGGAAAAAAGAAAAAGAATAAATATATGTATGTATGTATGTATGTATGTGTCTATATATATATATATATATATATATATATATATATATATATAGAGAGAGAGAGAGAGAGAGAGAGAGAGAGAGAGAGAGATAAAAATCGACAAGAACCAATACGAATAATTAAGCAAGGAGCATCTCGTATAAGACGTCGCTGTGCGTATCGAAATTTATTCGGAATAAATGATCGGAAGAAAATCGATTAACTCTCCTTGGAAGGAACGAAACTAGCTTCGCATAGAAAAACCGATTAGGAACATAATCGAGCAAGGTAAATTATCTTCGAGTATAGTAGAGGTAAAACGCTCGAGGCACTTCCATTCCTTATCGTAACGCGCGTCCCACGAGAGAGAAAGAGAAAGAGAAAGAAAGAGAGACAGAGATAGAGAGAGTGAGAGAGAGAGAAATAAAGAAAAAGAAAGAGAGAGAGAGAGAGAGAGAGAGTGTATATGGCCTTTGAACACGACACATAATTACCCGAGCGTCCATTTAAAAATAATACTCCGAGTCAAGATAGACGAGAACGAGTGAGAGAGTGAGAGAGAGAAAGAGAGAAAAAGAGAGAGAGAAAGAGAGAGAGACATGCGCGTACGATACGGCGTTTTACGCGTCCGTAACTGTGAGAGAGCGTTATGTACGTGTATATACGTGAATGTGTGTGTGTGTGTATGCGCGCGCGATTCTTGCCGGGCGCGACTCTTACAGGTGTAAGTACGGATATACATGGAGATGGTTACATACATATACAGTAGGACAGACATCATAGAGACGAACGGAGTATGCGCACGAAAGATAAAGCACGCACGAGAGAACGTGTTACTTCTAACCATAAGAGAGAGAGAGAGAGAGAGAGAGAGAGAGAGAGAGAGAGAGAGAGAGAAATACTCAAATGAACGTGTATTTTATACGTGGCTTACCATGATGCTCTCGTGTGCGAGAGAACGGGCAGGACCCGCAAAAAGAGAGAAGGAAGAGATGTATTCTCCATCTCCCTTCCACGAGGTAAAAAATAACAAGACGTTATTCTCTCTCTCTCTCTCTCTCTCTCTCTCTCTCTCTCTCTCTCTCTCTCTCTCTCTCTCTCTCTCTCTCTCTCTCTCTCTCGCTCTTTACACGCAGACGCACGAACGCACTCTTTCTATGAGTGATACGTATATGTTATGTATGTGGATGTGTGTGTGTGTGTGTGTGTGTGTGTGTGTGTGTGTGTGTATCTTTCTCTTTATCTTGCAGCTTTTACATCCGGAAAGTTACCTTTCGAAAATATCGACGACGACTCGTTCGAACGATGTAATACCAACTAGCTGGAAGACACCTGTCTCTATCTCTTTCTCGCGCGCACTCTCTGCACCGTCAAAGGATACATAGATAGGAGAGACAGAGACCGAGAGAAAGAGAGAGAGAGAGAGAGAGAGAGAGAGAGAGAGAGAGAGAGAGAGGGAGATACAGTAGTATCGTTCGTCTCGCTCGATCTTTACCGACTTCTCCCGACCAGTATCGCTGCCGACATCATATAACCACCATATCTCTCCTCCCCTCTCTCTCTCACTTACACACGCACACTCTAGAGAGAGAGAGAGAGAGAAAGAGAGAGACAGGAGTCACTTGCGAATCGCACACTTCCGCGAGGAAGTAAGTAAGTATATACATACGTCCCTCAACGACGGTCGAACACCTTTAGCCCTCCCTTCCTCCCTCCTACCCTCTCACCCTTCCTTCCTTCCTTCCACCCCGCCGCTACTACACTACCATTACTACCTCCCCTATTAACACCGATATACTCGCCTACTTTAGAACCATATATATGTACCTCTGTACAAATCCATTAAATTATCCATAATCCTATATAAAATTCATTAGATCGAAACCGTAACCCTTTTTATAATTCGACTTCGCGTTACGAAAGAACGATATACTTCATTTTCTCCTTTGAAGAGAGAGAAAAAAAACATGAAAAAGAAAGAGAGAAAAAAAAAGAGTTGTTTCGTTGATCTCTCCCTCTCTCTCTCTCTCTCTCTCTCTCTCTCTTTCTTTGTATGTGACAAGCAAATGCACACGCAGGCATACACACGCTGAAAAAGTCAACACGTAGAAGAGTAGGAGGAGGAGGAGAAGGTAGAGGAATAAGAGGTAGTAGAGGAGTAAGAGGAGTAAGAGGAGGAGGAGAGGAACGGTTACGTTTTTCGCTCCTCCGGCGGCTGGCGCTCGCTCGGAGCTCGGCTCGTTCGATTTACGAACACGCGCGGCGACGGAGAAGAGCGAACGTTCTCTCTCTCTCTCTCTCTCTCTCGCGCGCGCCCCCATCCATCCATCCATCCACCCATCCATCCATCCATCCATCCATTTACACACAACCAATAACGCTTATGCACACGCACGAGTCACCCCTGTGACTCTATCTATCTATTTCTCTCTCCTACATTCACCTTCCATCCTTCGCTTTCTTTCCTTTTTTTTTTATCTTCTTTTATTTTATTTCATTTTATTTTATTCAGACTCACCGTAATACACACGCGTACATATATCCTTGTCTTCCTCTTTCCAAGTAGGTATATTCGTTCACTTCTTTCTCTTACTCTCTCTCTCTCCCTCTCTCTCTCTCTTCCTTCCTATTTTACCTATCTTACTCGTATCTATCCGTCCTCTTCTCTTCTCTTTTCTTCTCTAGTCTACTCCACTCTACTCTTCTCTTTCCTTCTCTTCACTTCACTTTTCTTCGCTTCGCTTCGTTTCGTTTCTTTTCGTTTCGTTTCGTTTCTCTTCGTTCTTCGCTGGTCGTCGTCGCGCCGGCGATCGTTGTTACTCACGCGAAGAGAAAGAGAGAGATGGCGATACCGAAAGTAGCCGTGCTAAGAAACGAGACGGACGATGTTACACGCACTCACTCACTCACTCGCTCTCACTCTCTCACGCACCCACACGCGAGGCACAACGAGCTATACATACAACACACACACATTTGTATGTATGTATGTATGTATGTATGTACGCATACATATATATTTATACGAATAAGCACGTTACACAAACTTACCACACCACGTCGCGACCACCAATGGACACGAAACAAAACGCACACGTACTACACGTACACGTACACGTACACAACGCACCAGGCGCGAATACCAGAGACGATATAGATCGAAGCAACGTTTTTTCTCGTCGCTTTCGATTCTGTTTTGTTTGTTTCTTTTCTTTTTGATTTTCGATTATCGCTGTTCAACCGATCGACCGACCTCCGCGACGAACTTCGCGAGATTAATGGAAGGATCAATTTATTTTTTGTTTTGTTTTGTTTTGTCACACTCGCACAATTTTTCTTCCTACGATCGTTCGTCGTCTTCGTCTTCGTCGTCGTTGTAGTCGTCGTCGTCGTCGTCGTCGTCGTCTTCGTTTTCGTCTTCGTCGTCGTCCTCGTCGTCTCAAAACTCTCGTTTAACGAAACACGTTCATGGCCAACACGTTCATCCCGAGCCGTCGTCCATCCGACGACGTAATTTCATTAACGAAGAAAAAAAAAAGGAACGACGATATTTGTCGATTAACGAGAAGAGAGAGAAAGAATTATAAACGTAGAGGAAAAAAAGCGCAGACACACACCGCGCCTCCCTTGTCACAAAGCACTCACGGCAGACCACAACACATGGCTGCGGGCCTCCACCGAGTTCGGTATAACTCGGCGTTACTCGGCCAACTCCGCGTACAGGCGCGTCGCTAGCGATCGAAGGGCCACGTCCCTCCATTCGACCGTCGAACAACACACCTCGAGAGAATAATACATTTATGCCATGACGTTACAATATTTTTCGATTTGTCGTTTATCGTGTCGTGTCTCGAGTAAGTTTCGAGAGTTCTATGAAAAATTACCTAAAATATATACGTACACACACACACACATATATATATATGTATATATAAAGATAATAAAACAAAATAAATAAGAAACATTTTTCTTTTAATCGTTTCTAAAGATCCCACGCAATAGAAAAAGAACTCTCGTCTCTAACGAACAATAATCCCCGTTTATTCGTTCTTTCGTTAATCGCCACTAAGTTACGATAAAAACGTGTTATCGACCACGTTTATATGGAAAAACTCGTGCTCTCTATCTTTCCAAGTAAATTGGACTGTACCATTAGCGAAGCCGTTAAGAGACGAGAGAAAAGAAGATTGAAAATATAAAGCGGTATATGTGTGTGCGTGCGTGCGTGTGTACGAACGTGTACGTATGTACGTGTCAGTACACACCTTATGTCTCCTCGGCCTTTTTAACCGTTTGTTTATCCTCCGAAGCGAACGAAATGACTCGTATTTAAGATTCCTCAAGTTCTTCAAATTCGCGTACATCAACAATACTTGTAAATTCCTCTTTTCACGAGGTCTTCTTCTTCTCCTTTGTTCTCTTCGAAGGACCCATCACTGGTACGACAAGAAAAAGGGAGGAGGAAGTCGAACTTGCCTCTCTCTCTCTCTTTCTCTCTCTCTCTCTTTCGCTTCTCTTCTCTTCTCTTCTTTCTCCTTCTCTTTCTTATTCTCTGGCACGGCCGGGCGATCCGATCCCAGCATTTAATTTGCACTTTATTGCGCCCATTAAGGCGAGCTACTCTCTCTACGATGTCTCGAGTAAAAGCCTGCACGTAGCTTACCCAGAAATCACGTAAAACATTTGCCCCCGGAGAAAGAGAGAGAGAGAGAGAGAGAGAGAGAGGCGACGAAGAGAGCCTAAAAATCTTCCTAAAACAGACCACCTTGCGTTTATTCCAATCGAATCCTCGCGATACTGTTTTTATGCGTCTTCGACCGGTCGTCGTACGAAAAAAAAAATAAAATAAAATAAAAAAGGAAGAAAGAAAAAAACAAATAATAAACAAAATAAGACAGAAAGAAAGAAAGAATGCACGAACACGACGACTGTATCGAAGGAGGCGCGGCATATTTGAAATTTATATTTTTCTTCGCGGGGAGAGAGGGGTACGGGTAAGGGGAAGGGGAAGGGGGGGAGGGAAGAGAATGGGTGTAAATCTTCGTAGGATTTCTCTCTCTCTTTTTCATTCCGGCTTTCCTCGGCTTTTTGGTATTCACGAGCATCGATCTTGTCTCATCGAATTATTCAAGGATTTAAAAATATACGAGATTAACGAGAAACTACGGGAGAGATTGAAACACGGTGGTTCATAACGACGAGAGAGAGAGAGAGAGAGAGAGAGAGAAAGAAAGAGAGAGACGAAGACGGACAGAGAACCGCCTCGTGCTGGTTCAAGTTAATTCGTGAATCTAAAGCGTGATGATGAGAATAAAAGGGGGAACGAGAGGGAAGAGAGAGAGAGAGAGAGAGAGAGAGAGAGAGAGAGAGAGAGAGAGAGAGAACGTGCAAATGAAATTATTGTTTAGGAGAACGAACGAACGGCAAGTGCGAGTAATATTACACAGTAGTATAGTAATCGTAGTAATATAGTAGTATAGTAGTAGTAGTAGTAATAGTAATGTAGTAGTAGTAGTAGTAATAATGTACTAGTATTAGTAATAGTAATGTAGTAGTGTAGTAGTAGTAGCAGAAGTAATAATAGCAGTAGTAGTGAGTGCAAGCGAGAGAAGTCTGTTGTCAATTTCCGGTAGTGGCCAAGTGTTCAAGGGGTTCGTACAAGCATTCTATGTCTACGTCATCATCATCATCATCATCTTCGTCTTCGTCTTCGTCTTCGTCCTCGTCTTCACCGTCTTCACCGTCTTCACCGTCTTCACCGTCTTCGCCGTCATAGCGTCGTCAGCGTCGTCGTTGTCGTCGTTGTAGTCGTCGTCTTCCTTCTCATCTTCCGCCGAAGGCCGCACGGTGTCACGACGAGCGTAGCCGGGAGAGAGCCGAAGCGGCGAATGGGAAACGAGTGGGAGCGCGGAGGAGTCCGAAGGAGCTCGAAGGAACGGTGGTGGGGGTCGAAGGAACACGAAGGAGTCCAGCGCCTCTCTCGCTCTTGGCTTCTCTGCCGGCTCTCTGCGTCGAGACAAAGGCACCTCTTCTCTCTCTCTCTCTCTCTCTCACTCTCGCGCTCACTCACTCACTCTCTCTCTCTCTCTCTCTTACTCACTTTTGCTCACGGTTCTTTCCGCCTCTCTATTATATCGCCCTCCTTCCTTCTGTAAAGAACCCCCACCCCTCCCATCTCTTTTCTTCCCTCTTTTTCCTGTCCTTCTGCTCCTCCCATTCTTTTACTCTTTTTCTCCCTCTCTCTCTCTCTCTCTCTCTCTCTCTCTCTCTCTCTCTTTCTTCTTCAGTCTCTATCTGTTAGTATTTCTCTCTTTTTTTTCTCCTCCTTCTTCTTCTTCTTCCTTTTTTTTCTTTCTCGTCTTTTTACTCATCGTTTTTTTTCTTCTCTTCGGCATCAAAGACAAGATGAGGAAAAGAAAGAAAAAGGAACAAGTAAGAGGGTAGGAGGGAGAGAGAGAGAGAGAGAGAGAGAGAGAGAGAGAGAGAGAGAGAGAGAGAGAGAGAGAGAGAGAGAGATCACGTCGGTGACAAACAACACGACGCGATGCGGGCGAAGTAAAGTG
>OU426998.1:5852506-5860470 GCA_911387935.1 Dolichovespula saxonica | reverse complement strand
GACAGATAGATAGATAGATAGATAGATAGATAGATAGATAGATAGATAGATAGATAGATAGATAGATAGATAAATAGATAGATGAATAGAGAAAGAGAGACAGAGAGAGAGAGAGAGGGAGGGAGGGAGAGAGGGAGAGAAAGAGATAGAGAGATCGGAGATATGAGTTGGTAGGGAAGAAAAGACGAGGAAGAAAAAAACAAGTTAGCAGATTGGCAACGATAATCTCGACCAAGAAGTGCTTTGCGTGGCCTGCATTTTATCGGAGGTATCCTTTAAATCCCTTTGCCCGCAACAAACTCTTTGACACAGCGAGCGCGACCACGAACACGAGAAAGGTGCGAATAATCGTGGCTTGACGCTCGCACATACATCCATAATCATACACACAACACAACACACACACACAGTGTACATACGTATATACGTACATATGTAAGTGTACATAAGCTTATATTTTTACTATATGCTTGTCTTTCTCTCTCTCTCTCTCTCTCTCTTTCTTTATCTCCGTACATTCTCCAAAAAATATATAATTTGTATGATAGTTTCGAAATTTCTAGAGATATCATTAATTTCTACGTCAGTATTTGAATCCGCATGAAAGCGTCGAAAAAGAAAGAGTTCTTTTTCGTAAATTTTCTATTTTTTATTTTGTTATCCAATTAAAAATTAAGTAACGGTGACTGCGTATCACAGCGACATTCACCATCGTAAATCATTTTAATGAGATCTCCCGCGGTTAACCCGATCCATTTCTTACCGCTACAATTTATATATATATATATATATATATATATATATATATATATGTATGTATGTATGTATGTATGTATGTATGTATGTATGTATACACGTATATATACGTGCATGTGTACACGAGTATACGTGTTCCTTATATCCAGATAATATCGTTAAGCTATCGAACGATTTCATAAATACTAACATTAGCATCCAACAAATGCGATCACATTATCGTATCAAGCCGGGAAACGATTTTCTCGATCTTCGACGTTGCTTCCGAACGATTTCCGTATCTTATAAGATCGACGACAGTATTACGAACATTGTAACAAGTTGCTCTCTTAACCGGCTGCTGCCGTTCCTGGTGCCTGTGGCGATATCGAATGTGAAATCGACGATGCGTGCCAGTACTACGTGCTGTACTATCTATCTATGTATCCATATATACATACATACATATACGTGTATATACGTGTTAACCCACACCTCTTTCCCCTAGTTATTCTATCGTTCTATCTATCTTAACTTTGCTAGGGCCATTCTGTATAGCAAGATGTAATTAGCAAATGATCTATTGCGTTGAAGAAAGTCCGAGTTGGTTATTGGCGGCCGTTTATCTTTAACACTTTGATACTTACACACGCGCGCACGCAAACACGTATTTATTCCAGACGAGTTATGATGATGTACATCCTATACGTTTTTGTTATCATTTAATTAGTCCAAAACAATGATTACTATAGATATAATCAATATAGAAATAACATTCTAACGTTCGTTCGAAATATAATTTAATGTTGAATAATTTCTTCGATAACAGGTTTCGAAAACGATAACGGAGCGACTCGCGTTACAACCACCAATCCATTTCCGTACACGTTTTATATCGACCATATCGTCCTTTTTTTTTATTCCTTTTTTCTTGCGAGTACCGAGAACAAATGATTTTTTACAACGGATAACGATCGATAACGAAGTATTCTCTGCGATCGTTTGAAATTAAGAGAAAGAAAGGCAAAAGGAAGGAAAGAAAAACAAAGAGAAAAGAAGAAAAAGAAAAGAAAAAAGAAACAACGTTAAATATATATTCTCCGATTAAAACATTTGAAACTATTAACAAAAAGATAAAATCTTTCTGATGAACCGTGCTCTGTATTTATAGAATCTACGTGTATTATATTGACAATAGCTACCACTGTAACTTCAATAACCCCTGTGCGCTCTCTCCGCAATCCATAGTTCGGTATATTCACTTCGCTTATTGTAATCCCATATTCTCGTGTTATAGACCGAAATAGTATTACTCTAGTCCCACATTGACCTGTGCCATCTCATGTGCGCGTACGCGCAAGCGCGCACACAAACAGGATTGTACATAAACGCGGATTATATATATATATATATATATATATATATATATATATATATATAGAGATATATATATTATATTAGATATTATTCCGTGCTTCGACGATCGAATTTATTTCATTATCGAACAATTCCAAGAGCATTAACACTTAAAAGCTGTCATTAAATAAATCACAGTAATTTTATCACCAGTGAAAAGTTTATTTCACGTATATTATTATTATTATTATTATTATTATTATTATTATTATTATTATTATTGTTATCATCATTATTATTGTTTCGAGAACAATAAGAAAAATAAGCGATAACCCATATTGATAACAGCCAATATTAATATTTCAAAAGGGGGAAAATAAAATTTACGTCGACGCGTTAAATAGTAATAATGATAGAAATAAAATGTTCGTTATGAAATATCAAAGTAAAGGAAGGATAACGTCGGATCGATCGATCAATCCCGTTGGATTTTATTGTGACGTTAATAAAGCTTTCGCAACGCAAAGGAAATTATCGATATAATAAAACAACGTTCGATATTAATCAAAAAATATCCTTTGTTCGATGAATCCCTTTAAAAAAAAGTTTATCCTCGAAAAGTTTATCGTTAAATGAAATGATTTTCACTGAATTTCTTTTTTTTTTTTTTTTTTTTTTTTTAGCTGGTCGTAACCGAGAAGCAGGATTAATGTATGCACGAGGTTCGTGTAGAAAGTGGGCGAACGTGTGAGTAACTTCGTATAATGTTGTAATTAATCTCTGCCAGCTTACGATCTGATATTTCCTTCTTTTTTTCTTTTTTTTTCCCTTTGCTTTTTCTTTTTTTTTCTCTCTCTCTCTCTCTCTCTCACTCTCACTCTCTCCCTCTTTTTAATGAAACTTCGTCGACGACGAAGTTGGTACTTCAAAGAGCAACGTGAATTTACGAAGATCAGCTTCTTCTTCTTCTTCTTCTTCTTCTTCTTCTACTTCGTCTTCTTCTACTTCGTATTCTTCTTCTTCTTCTTCCTCTCGAAGACGACGATGGACCGTAGTCGGAGTCGGAGCATCCGCAAACGTATTTGCTTTCGCGAACGTGTGCTAACTTTACATACATACACACGGATACCGATCTCGTGCTTGTGTGTGTGCGTGCGTGCGCGCGCGCATGCGTGTGTGTAGGTACGCGTGAGTGTGAGTGTGTACACATAACGGCGAGTAAGTACACGGTGTGCGAGTTTCTTTGATGTCGAGGCCACGTCAAATACCGGCTTAGCTCCAAGAGCGAAGGTGCAATCCATCGTGAAATTGAAAAGTCGCCGACAAGTACGATCGAGTCGAAAATTGAATCTTCGATGATCGTCTGCGTCCTTTTGCACCTTTTTTTGTTTCTTTTTTTTTTTGGTATTTATTTTATTTTATTTGTTGTCGCCAAGAGAAGGAGAGAGAGAGAGAGAGAGAGAGAGAGAGAGAGATTTTCTCTTTGATAACAAAGATTTACGATTAAACATGATGACGCTAGGTAACAACGATCTATTTCAACGCAAAGATATTCCATGAGATGATTTTTGCTCGTATAATACACGTAATATTTATTTCTTAATAAAAGATAAATTCGTTTCTATTATTATTATTATTATTATTATTATTATTATTATTATCATTATTATTATTATTATAATTATTGTAATTATTATTATTATTGTAATTATTATTATTATTGTAATTATTATTATTATTATTAATTGCCAACGTCGGTTATTAAAAATAAAATGGTATATAACTTATAATTTTGTTTGTGTAGTTATGTTTGCTAAGAGACCTAGCATGCACCACTGCGATATGTTTACGTGTTGCAATAAGGAGAGAGGAGAAAAGAAGAAGAAAAAGAAAAAAAGAAGAAAAGGAAAAAGAAAAAAGATAGAGAAATATGAATATTTCATGTTCGTTAAGGAACCACCAGTAAATTCCTACTTAAATTAGCGGGTTTACTGCTAAGTCTGATAAACTTTGCCACCCTCTCCAAACTTTTCAGACGTAATATCCTACGCTTTATGTGCCGTACCAAAGAATTGCATATGATTCCAATTCCTCTTTTAGCAGAGCTCTTGTGGGTAACGCGACTCTGTGTGTGTGTGTGTGTGTGTGTATGCCCGCGCGCACGCGCGTTCGTGTATGCATGTGGGCGGCACGCTCGATTTACCAGCTCGATTTCTTTTCAGATTGAAAAATTTTCTACCTAGTTGCATACAAAAGTTCTCTCTCTCTCTCTCTCTCTCTCTCTCTCTCTCTCTCTCTATCTATCTATCTATCTCTCTCTCTCATTCTGCCTTTTATTCTCGTTGTCAAACTCATTTATATTATTTCGTTCTACTCTCTCAACACTGTTGCAATGTAAAAATACTTTTGCTTTTATATAAATAAATAAATAAATAAATAAATATATAAATAAATAAGATAAATAAAATAAAATAAATAAAATAAAATAAAATAAAATAAAGAAGTAACTCGTACCGCCCGTAAAATCATCCTCTCGAAATTTTTTTCACCGTCTTTTGATTCTTAAATTCGACGCGACGAGCTGGAAGTTTCTTTTTTTTTTTTTTCACTTTCTCTCTCTCCCTCTCTCTCTCTTTCTCTCTCTTTCTCTGAAGTCTGAAAAATACAAGAGACTCGGTAAGGACGTAATTTTTATCGAATCGGTCTTCCGGAGAATGGCTCGTGAACGAGATGAAATACGGTGCAGCACGGACGATCGTGGCATTAAGCGAGTTTCGATTCGTTAGCAAGCCTGTCTCTTTCTTTCTTTCTCTCTTTCTTGGCAGGTGAGAACGGATATAAAATCGAAAACTCGTTCCGAGGCGAACAAGCGCGAGAGAGAGAAAGAAAAAAAGAGAAAGAGAGAGAGAGAGAGAGAGAGAGAGACAGAGAGAGAGAGAGAGAGAGAGAGAGAGAGAGAGAGAGAGAGAGATGCAATCGAACGTTCAGGTCCATCGTCGTAGGTACGCAATCATAACTGATTGGCGCAATCAGGTCGGCAGAAACGGAGAGATTGTTCCCGGCTATGGGGTGGTGTGCATGCGCGCAAACGTTCGCTTTATCCGTGGGAAAACCGAGAAGAAATAATAATAATAATAATAGTAATAATAATAATAACAAAAATTTGTTGTGGAAATCGTAAAACGGCAAATATGTTTTTAATCAACTGAAATAATTCTCGTCCGACTACGTTCATAAATAAAAATTACAGAACAAACAATTATTTACATACGTACCTGGCATGTATATACATGCGTATCAACGTATACGCGTAAGCTTATATGATAAAAGCAAAATGGGGGTGTAGAGAACGAACGAACGATGAAAGAGAGAGAGAGAGAGAGAGAGAGAGAGAGAGAAAACGAAATACGTTAAAAATCATTTCGAATGAAACGCGGCGAAATAAAATTCTAATAGGCAAGTGGGAAAGGAAGGTTAAAAATACATCTAACTCGCTCGACGATCGTGGAATGACTGACAATGAAGAAGACACACTGAAAGGAGGGACGGTCGTACAAGTCAAATAAACAAAACAAAAGAGAGACGACGTATAAAAGCTTAATGAATCATCATCATACGTACGTCCTTATGCGACCAGTTTACTACACTGCCTTTGTATACAAAAGTGGTATGCGTACATATATACATATGTACGTATGTAACAGATAATCTTTCTCTCTCCCTCTCTCTTAATCCCTTATTCCCATATTCTCTCTCTCTCTCTCTCTCTTATTAGTTTAAATATTTTCCAATAGGAATGAACGTGACGATAAGGATGAAAGATATATATCCGGAGGGCAAAGTATCCCTGTTGTAGGTAACACCGTGATAGAAAGTGGCACCAAGGGAAAAGAGAGGGATCGTGTGCAAGCTGGCATAGCGATGCACCGGTTGCAATGATTGTTATCGAGTGGAGGTTAGCGGACAGGCCACGTAGTTGTTTGCATTCGACGAGGTTTGGAAGGAAGTGCGGGTGAGAGATCGCATGGTGGCGGCGTCTCCTGATAGGCGGAGCCAAGTGGCGGTCGATATGAAACACCCCTCAATGAAACAACCCCCGCCACCTTTATCTCCCTTTCTCCCTTCTTCTCCCTCTCTCTCTCTCTCTCTCTCTCTCTCAGCGCTCTTTCCAACCCCTCGTTACATTCCCTTCTTCACCTCGCTCTCCTTCCCCTATTCCTCTCCCTCTCTTCTCTACTTTACCACCAGCAGTACCACCACCACCACCACCGCCACCACCATCACCACCGCCACTACCACCACCTCTACCAACATCACCACCACCACCACCATAAGCTCCTTTCTAGCTTCTACCTCAAACTCAAACGGTTCCACCTTTTCTGTGCTTGTATATAATATATATATATATATATATATATATATATATATATATACCCTCTGAACCGTACTCCCATCTCTTCTCCTCTCCTCTCCTCTCTTCTCCTCTCCTCTCTCTCTCTCTCTCTCACCCTTTTCTCTCTCCCCGCAACCTTAGACTTATACAATGTAATCCGTCATAACTGTAGCCAACGATACGGTCTTACCAAAGAAGGGTGAGAGAATGATGATCACCCCTTTCTCTATGGTTCACCGGTAAAATTCAGTTCGGCTCGAAGAACAAAAGTCGATCCCAAAGTGCGAAACGTGAAAATGGCTTTCGGCTATCGGTTTTCCGTTTCGCTTTTCTTACCTTATCTCTCTTATCC
The DNA here is from genome assembly GCA_911387935.1 of Dolichovespula saxonica. Lineage (NCBI taxonomy): Eukaryota > Metazoa > Arthropoda > Insecta > Hymenoptera > Vespidae > Dolichovespula > Dolichovespula saxonica. Next base: position 5,853,634 of record OU426998.1, on the reverse strand, counting down.
GTTTTCAGAATCCCCATGGTATTTCCAGTACCACAGTAGAATCTCTTTGGGGTCTTGGGTAAAGGGTAGGAATGGGGGTTTGCCGAGTGTTACGGGTATGTTTATTTGAACAGGCGTCGGCGTCGGCGTCGGTCGATGATAATGAAGGTTTGTGGGTTGGTTTCCTACGTCGGAACAGGAAGGGGTGTGGGGGGGGGAGGAAGAAACACGAGGGGTTTTAGGACGTTTTCTATTTACGCTCTTATGGATTTTTATTGCCTCCTCAGACGAGACTTTCCGACGCGCTGATTTTTCTCATATTTTTCGATCCCAACTCTCTCTCTCTCTCTCTCTCTCTCTTTTATCGAGGTTTATCCTCATCCCTATCTTTGACTATTATAAACTGAAACAGAATATCTATTTCCTTTCTCTTCCTCTCTCTCTCTCTCTCTCTCTCTCTCTCCCTCACTATTTTTCTATATCTCCCCTTTGTTTCTTTATCGTATCTTTTTCCTTCCCATCCAGTTTTCTTTTGCCGTTTCTTTTGCTCCGCTCTCGTTCTCGTTTCGTTTCGATCTCGAAAATAATATTTTACGAGTTGACCAACAGAAGCTTACAATACTGCTCTAACCATCGAAAAACGGGAAATGGCTTACGTACTATTCTTTTCTTTCTTCCGTAAATTTTCGCCGAAAGGCACGGCACGTCCGACGGGTAAGCGAAAAGCAACGCTGCTGTCAACGAATCGATATCCGGATGGGCGTGGCTTCGTCGATCCTCTCTCGCGGATGGAATAGCGCGGAATCTCGCAATGCAGATGGTTCACGCTCGATGGATTTAGTACTGGATTCGAATCGTTTTCGCGTTTACCGATAATCGCCGAACCCAATGCTAATCTTTTTAATCGGCGCATTAATCAAAATCCTATTTTTCCTGATTGCCTTGTCGGAACAAAGAAGAAAGAAAAAAAAAAAAAAAACGAAAAAAAAGAGAGAGAGAGAGAGAAAAAACAGAAAAAAAGGAACAGCGGAATGAAGAGAAGATGAAAAGAGAGGATTGAGAGGGGTAAAAGAGAAAATAAATGGACGGAACGAGGTAACGAAATTAAAAAAAAATAATAATAATTAAAACATAAAATTAAAGAAGGAA
>OU426998.1:5832506-5847506 GCA_911387935.1 Dolichovespula saxonica | reverse complement strand
GTACACACTCGAGGTAATAAAAAAGAAAATTGAACGGATTTAAGTGGCAACGAGAGGGTTCTATCTTTTTCCATCTCTTTTTTTTTTTTTTTTTTCTTTTTTTTTTTAAGGAAACGTTAGGGTAGGTAGGTAGATAGGTAGGTAAGTAGATTTCATTAATCCTCTCGTTTCTTTCCTCCATTCGCACTGAAATATCCTCCCTTACGTACGAATGAACGAACGAACGAACGAACGAACGAAGAAATTTAATAAAGCCACGCCGTTGAAAGACGACGACTCCGACATAAAGTCGCGTACTTTAAAGCAATGAAAAGAAGAAAAACGTCTGAGGATAGAAAAGAAATGAGAAGTTTTCGAAGAAGACGTTTCTTATTTATCTATCGGCTTGACTCCGTTGCTTTCTCTCTCTCTCTCTCTCTCTCTCTCTCTCTCTCTACGTTTATATACGAGGAGTTCAAGTCTTAATGCTTTGCGAATTCGAAGTACGATTTTCGAAATAGAAAAGGACGAGAAAGAGAGAGAGAGAGAGAGTACGACAGAGAGAGAGAGAGAGAAAGAGAGAGAGAGAGAGAGAGAGAGAGAGAGAGAATGAAACGATCTTCCCTCTCAGACGCAATTAAGCGAGAGCTACGAGGAAATTCGAGGAAATTGCGACAAGACCAATTCGAAGTGGTTAGGAATTCGCTCGGAAAACTGAAATGATGGCTTCCAAGTTTCGAGTGGCTCACGAGAACTCGAGTGGCTAACAGCCAGGTAGAGGTACTCTCTTCCTGTTAACAAAAGCGTTTACACCGGAGTAAGATATACACACACACACACACACACACATACACACGTTACGTTAACAGTTGACGCAATTCGAGTACGATCAAAAAACGTTCATCCGCATACGTTATCACTTACGTACTTTAAGTTTCTTCGCCGTCCAAACTTTTGACTGTATCACTTGATAAAATAATAAAGCACCGAAGAATTTTCCCATCGTTTAAACTACGATCATTTCATCTTAATTCGAAAGTCCAAACTTCGTTAATCAAAGGATACGCAAGATTAAGGGCCCTCCCTCTATTTTGCTACCGCTTTTAAACGCTCGTTCAAATGCTAAATCGTTATTTATGACGGCGAACAATGAAATTCGCGACGCAAATGTAACGATTTAAAAGATCATTATCATCGCATACACACATGTATACACACACGCTCGCATACATATATATATATATATATATATATATATATATATATATATATATGTATATGTATATGTATATTGTAGAAACGCGTCAACACAACGAGGTGGTTACTATTATCGAAATGAAACGAATCGATGGCGTTAATGGGGATTAAAACGGCGATGACATTAATAGGATTTGCAATTTGATAAATCATTGTAACAAATTATTACGAAGCGATCGATCCTCGTGGTAAAAAGAAAAAAAAAAAAGAGAGATAAAGTAGAGTGAGGGAACAAAAAGAGAAGAAGAAGAAGAAAGAGAAAAGGACGAGAGAGAGAGAAAAAGAAAGAGAGAAAGAGAGAGAGAGAGAGAGAAAAGAGGAGGAGAAAGATGGGGGAAAAAGAAAAAAAAAAGGTTCCCACGCGTTTTCCGGTATAGGGTATCGATGCCCTTTCTCTAATTAACAACAATGCAATTAACAACGCTATGGCTAACGACCGAATCGCTGTTTCCGACTGATCGCAAACAGAGTAATTCTGATTAATTACAGGCCGTTCGTTGATATCTGTAGGCAGCCACCCCCTCTCTAACCCCTCTCCTCTCTCTTTCTCTCTCTCTCTCTCTCTCTTACGTTCGTAGAAACCCATTGCGAAATTCTCGCTTGGCTTTGCAGCTAGCTGTTGCCGTTGCCGTTGCCGTTATCTACCTACCCAACAGTTATTTATTTCGTGTTTGTTTGCCGAAACAATTTCGTATATTATCCCAATGACCACGTAGAAAAGTTTCGATTTTGTTGTTTCGAATATTCCGATAACACGTATACGCATATATTATACATATATAATTATTGATTTTCTCCGATTCAATGGATAACCAACGTTGCGAAAAATTTCGTAGAAATTTTACATTCATAGTACGTACGCGTTACACGCCACATACGTAAAGTAATATAGGCGGGATGGGATAGGGGGGGGAGGGGGCAGGGTAGGGTAGGGTACGGAGGGGGAGGGGAAGGAATTTGATGATGTGGGTGGTAAGGGGCGAATGAAAGAAAAGAAAACGCGAACGTAGAAGTAACATCGGGGAAATCAAAGTTTCGAGCGCGTATCGTCAAAATCCTTCCAATAAAAGGGAACGGAGGGCGGGAGGGAGAATTGCATTTCAGGTATTTTCATAAAATTTACTCGCTGAGGATTCCAAAGAAAATATGCTCTCTCTCTCTCTCTCTCTCTCTCTCTCTATTATAGTCTATCTCTGTCTCTCTTGCAGGTACATTCGGTCACACACACATACACACACACACACAGAGAGAGAGAGAGAGAGAGAGAGAGAGAGACGCACGCACGCATACTCTTTTACGAAGAGAAAACACCCACGTACACCGTTCTTACGACTACTATTCTAGTTTGTTAAAAATGTCCAACGATCCTTGCAATAATTTCAAGGATATTTCTACGATTCCTTTTCAAGCTCTCTCGAAACAAAGAAGAAGAAGAAGAGATCGGGGGCGGGGGGGAAGGAGTTCGCCGTATCTTACCGAGGGAGAAGAACTTGCCGTGCGGTCGGAGAGAAGAAAGTCGACGTAGAATAAGAAAAGGGAATAAGAAAAGGGAAAAATAAAGAGAGTAAAGGGAGACACAGAAGTAAAGGAAAGGGAATTGGAAGGAAGGATGGAAGGAAGAAAAAAAGAAAAGAGACGATAAAAAAAAGAGAGAGAAAGAAGGACTTGAGGTAAGAGGAGGGAGGGGGAAGAAAAAGAAGAGAGGGAAAGAAAAGGAAAAGAGAAGACAAGGGGTTGCTTTAGAATCTCATCACGTTTCGACCCCTGGCAAAGGGGGATGTTCACGGCATGTGGTCTCGCCTACTCTCGTTTCTTCCCCCTCCCCTTTCCCTCTACTCCACGACCCTCTTCACCATACCACTCCTATTTCTCTCTCTCTCTCTCTCTCTCTCTCTCTCTCTCTCTCTCTCTCTCTCTCTCTCTCTCTCTTTCTCTCCATCTCTCTTTCTTTTTCTCTCTGCTTCACGGATATCGCTCTTTCCATCGCTCGAAGCTGGCCACCCCTCGATTTCGAACTTGCTTTCGACCGAAGTTACCCTTGTTATAAATACTAATTGCTTTATACAAACGCCCAAAATGTGTTTAACGTTTCTTCGACACGTGATCCCTTTAACGTCCCGAGTTTCAATCCTTTTCGCGTACCCTCCCTAAACCTTTCTCGCAATCCTTTTAAATTTCATTCGATAATACCGACATAATTTTTTTGTACAAGACCGTAGGAAATTTCATATTTTTCTTTTCTTTTTTCTTCTCATTTTTTCTTTTATTTTTTTTTTTTTTCATTTCTACAAAGCATACGCGCACACACACACACACACACATATATATATATATGTATAATGTATACTTTGTATAAAATTATTAACGCAAGAACAACTTCATATTTCCTCGGCTTGGATCTACTAACAATTGTTCATAATTTTCTAATGAGAAAAGCACGAGCCACTAACAACGGAAAGCTCGAGTAGACTAGAGCGTATAATAAAATTATAGGCTAGAGAGACCTATAATTTTCTTAGCGTAGCCGTTTGCGTTTGCTCGAAAGCACTCACGGTTTAGTTTAACCGAGAGAAGATATCTCGCGGAGCGATCGATTATGTCATCGCATAAACCGTGACCGGTGAGATTAGATCGGTGGATCGAAACGGATCGAGGGACCTGGTGAAGGTGCGAACGTTTAACCACTAAGCTACTTTGTCAAAGCAGGTTTGATCGACTACTAACTCTATATGCTCACACTTATAGAATATATAGACATATATATATATGTATATATATATATATATATATATATATATATATATATGCGGCTCTTGCATACATGCATACGTGCATATGAATACGGAAACAAAATGTACAGGTCTGTGTATATATATGTGTGTATATATGTGTATGTATGTACGTATTTATGTATGTATAGATGATAGTGTATAGTGTTCCATCCAACACAACATCAATAATCGCTTCTGAGATATCATGTGGCTATCCAAAATCAGTTGGATATAGGGTGAGATTGCTTTAGGTTTAACCGAACGTAGTATGTAGAGGCATATTCGTATAGTCTCTTGTTTACGTATTCTCAACTCGATCGATCCGTTTGATCGTTTCTCTACGTTGTGTGAGTCTCTCTGTGCACGCGCGCGCGGTTACACGAGAGAATAATAATCTAACTCTACACGATTCACTATGATCGTTCATTTCCGATCGTACCACGTGATTCTTTCGAACGTACGCGTATTATTATCGTATTCCTCACGACGAATCCACGGTGTCGTTAAAAACGATCGTTCCAAATTTTTACGATCGTTCGTATATCCCCACCCCCACCATCTCGATACATATAAGCATTTTATAACAAAATATTTCTAACCTACCACGTACGTATTTACGTCGAACTCTCTTCGATAAATATCGATAAAGTAAAAAGAAAATAACTAAAAATAAAATAAAGTAAAAAGATAATAAATAAAGGAAATAACATTGTTCCTTTCCTTTTTTCCTTTTTTTTTTGTTTTTATTTTTTCGAAAAACCTACTTTGAGGTGTATTCTTTGTCCTACGTTACAATCGAATAAATCCGATATAATAGACTGTGACCGTTGTTTACGATATTTTCCGAACGAACAAAACCTATCGATGTTTACCTGCAACATTCATTTACGCGTGAACACTCGAAAATTCTTGTACACCTAAATAATACCTTTATACGAATTCACGGAAACAAAAAACGAAAAAAAGGAATAAAATGTAACAAAAATAATAAAAAATAAAACAGACAAAAAAAAGACTAACAAACACGAAACCAACCACATTCGATCCATTTACGCGTAAAAAGAAAAGGATGGATGGATGGATGGATGGATGGATGGATGGATGGATACGCATGTACATACAACATACGAGTCCCGATGTGTTGTATTCGGGGGTTGGGGGGAAAGCGTTTTAACGAGTAAGTAATAATATTGGGAATACAAGATCGAAAAGCCGACTTCCTCGGATAATCCCATTCCCCCGGAGGGATCAGGAGGATAGGTAAGGGGGGAGAGGAGAGGATTTTTGTCGGGGATCGCGCTAACGGTAATACGGAACAAAAGCATCGTAAGCGACGTTTTAAGGGATCATATCCGGTCGTAAAAAGGAGCGAGGGAGGGTGAAGAGGGAGTAGGAGGAGTAGTAGTAGTAGCGGCAGAAGGAGGAGGAGGAGGAGGAGGAAAGTAGGGAGAGGAGGGAGGGAGTGGAACCAAAGAAGGGTCGCTCCTCTCTCTCTCTCTCTCTCTCTCTCTCTCTCTCTCTCTCTCTCTCTCTCTCTCTCTCTCTCTCTCTCTCTCTCTCTCTCTCAGAGCGAGCAGAGAAGCAAGCAGACCGGCGAGCTGATAAATTCCGCTCGGATTCATCGTCGACAGTTGGTTTCTTTTCTTCACTCTTCTCTACCAACTAAGTTTTTCGTCTCTCTCCCTCCAACTCCCTTACTCAAACTGCCACCTCCTCTTTCGTCCCTTTTCCCTTTCCTCTCTCTCTCATTTTTTTCTTTCCCTTTCTTTCCTCTTCTATTTTCCCTTTTTTCTTTTTTTGTTCTTCTTCTTCTTATTCTTTTTTTTTTTGTTCCTTTGGTCATCACCGCTCGTACGATCGATTACAGGGGAGGAAGTGTAGTAAAGTGGGAGGGTGTGTGGGGGGGGAGGGAGGAACGAAGAGCGAAGGGTTGAAAAATTGGCGGATAATAGATTACTCGACTGACAGATGGGTAGTAGCTGGTAGCTAGCTACCCTAGACGGAAAGAGAGATACAGTACGCCCACGATGGTGTCGAATTTACTACGAGAGGGGAAAGGGAGGGAGAATAAGAGTGAACTCGAGGATAGTGGAGGAAGAGGTGAAAGAGGTGGAGGAAGAGGAGGAAACCGGCAGTGACGGCTACGTACCTGCTACGCCCTGAGACTATCGATTCCTGTTTCTTTTTCTTTTTCCTATTTTTCCTTTCCTTTCCTTTTCTTTCCTTTCCTTTCCTTTCTTATCTTCAATTTTCTATTTATATTTCTTCTCTTTTCTCTCTTTTTTTTTTTTTTTTTCTTATTATATGTTCCGTTCAACACGTAATAACATCCTTGTTTTCTCTCGTCCGACCTTTTCATTATTAGAAAACCATAATTGGCCTTAAACGAGAAAGGGTAAACATCCGAAATTTCACAAAACCGATTGCTACGGACCATCTTTAGTAACGATAAAAAGTGATATTAGAGAACCCTCGTAAACATTTCATCGATAATACTCTGTTCTCTCTTGTTTTTCTTTTCCTTTCTCTTCGAGTGCTCCCTTCTCCATACTTTTCGTTTTCACCAAATATCCCATGAACGCCTGAAACTTCGTAATATCCCCTTTCGGTGTTCATTGAAATTTTAATTCAAACAGCGAAATATCCTTCTTTCCATTTCGCGCGACGCTGGTGTGCGCGAGGGGTAACGAAAAAAAAAGAGAACAAAAATTAAAAAAAAAAAAAAAAAAAAAAAAAAAAGAAGAATAAGCAAATAAAAAGAAAAAAGAATTCGTCCCGCCAGGACGAGTATTCTCGTCAAACACAGTTAACAGGTTAAAAGGGTTTTCACGGCTAGGATTACGGAGACTCGGTTCTTCGCTTACCTGCGGCTTGCTTGGCGAGGGTTCAAGAAGAAATGGGGAAAGGGAAGATGCCTCGAGGGGGAAAAGGAAAAAAAAAAACAAGTAAAAAAAGAAGGAGGAGAAAAAAAAGAATGGGAGGGGACGGGGAAAAGGGAAAAGAGGGGGAGAAAAAAAAGAGATGAATAAAGCGGGCACGAGAGGAAGGGGCGAAGGGTCGCGGGGTTGGTGTGGGAGCAGAGAAAAGAGAGAGAGAGAGAGAGAGAGAGAGAGAGAGAGAGAGAGAGAGAAGATTGGTTGAGGGACAGAAAGAGAGGACGTAACAAAGCGACTTCGCTATGACGCCTCCTCGTCAACTCTATACCACCTTGTAATCGATACATTTGTTTACTTGTTTAGTCGACCAATTCCTCCCCACCCCATCTCACCCCACCCACCCACACGCCTTCCTCGCCTGCCCCCTCTGGCCCTCCTACCTTGTCTCTCTAGCATCGTGTCCTTCAAGATTTCTGCTGATGAATGGATGATCCTCATAAAAACGACGGATTCTCTTCCCTCTTCTTCTTCGACTTCTTTATTTTCTTCTCTTTTTTCTTTTTTCTCCTCTTCTTCTTTTTTTATGCGTTTATTATTATTATTATTATTATTATTATTATTATTATTATTATATTTACTTTTATTATTATCGTTATCGTTGTTATTATCATCCTCCATACGTAAGCAATTATACTACATATTTTATAATAATAATAATATATATTTAATATATAAATATATTAAATGATATATACAAACACGTTTTATTTATATTGGAGGAAAAAGGATTGAAGAATCGGCGAAGTAGTAGTAAAATAATAAAATACTATGCATGCATGTATATATGTATGTATGTATGTCACCGATGTTGGGAATGAAACTCGATGATAGGTGAGCACGACACTAACAGAATCGACGTCAGAGAATGTCACCGACGTCTTTGAGATAATCGATTCCCAGTCGCTCGAATCGCAACCGAAAAAATTGATTATCCCGTTTACCTTGGAGCGAAAACTCGAGCCATGTATATATAATATATATACATATATATATATATATATATATATATATTCTCTCTCCTCTCTCTCTTTCTATCTTCTTCTCATAAATATGAACGTAAATATATATATATATATATATATATATATATATATATATACACATATATATACAAATATACATATGTATATACGTTCCGTAACGAATCGTACCAAATTGCTGGTTGGCCGATCTCGCACGCGCGTCCGCTTGCGTTTTTTCCGCTAAAGAATAACACATAAGAACGATCTTTCTCTCCTCCCCCCTGCCCCCATCTATAGAACTTCCGTTCGAAACGGAAGCTTAAGAATAAATGAAGAAAACAAATGTATGGCGGCTGGCAAGGCGGTTTCTTCTTCTTCTTCTTCTTATTTTTATTCTTATTCTGCTTCTGTCTCTTTTACTTTCTTCTTCTTCCTCTTCTTCTACTTTTTTCTTTTTCTTTTCTTTTTTTCTCTTTTTAATCTCGACGACTTTTTATCTCAAAGCAACAAGATCAAGATGGCGAGGTACGATTATCCGAGCCGTCGCGTCGCCTCGAGCTACGCAAAGAGGAGATCGTCTTCCAAGAATCGCACGTTCGATCGCGATATCAAATTGATCGATCGTTCGATCGATCGATCAAGTGTGTTACGGGAAGAGAGAGAGAGAGAGAGAGAGAGAGAGAGTCGATCGTCTCGTTTTACGTCCTCATCGATTTACCTAACAGACTCGCACGACTCCTGTGAATTTTATTTATAAACTTAGCCAAAGGCGAAAATATGACTATGACTTTAATAGTTTTATCTATCTAGCGGATTACACGATACACGATTACACGATCTACGCGTGAAGAAACGATCGATGTTTATTCCAGCCCCCCCTCCCCACGATCTAGAGATCGATAATAATAGAATTAAAAAAGCTTAAGCGGATTGTAACGAAATATTATGCGTTTTTTATTTAAAGAGAAAAATAAAATCATTTCAATCCGTGTACACATTTAATTTAATTTAGATAGTTATTTCTTATTCAAAACAAAAAAGAAAAGAAAAAAAAAAATAGAAAAAAAAATACTTTATCTTGACTGAATATTTTTCTTTAATAAATTCATCAAGGAACGAAATTAAAAAAGAGTAATAACAACGTCCGCGCATTCGTACCGGGATGATTGAATGAGAATTCGACAAATTATTTTTGTATTTTTCCTGTTTTATTTCCTCCTCCCTCTCCCCCTTTTAAAGGAATAAGCTGACTTTCGGAATATTAAATTATTTCTTCCAACCGGAACGTTTTTATAATTCCATTTTTTCCCCATACAACCACAATACATAAATTTTTCTCCGCCGTAGTACAATATTAAAAATTGATATTTCCAAATATATGAATATTTATCGCGTTCGAATGAAACGTTATAACGATCGATTGAAAGCGTATTATTGGAATCGTTATTTTTCTACGGTTCGTTGATCATACTATTTTAAATAGTAAAAAAATTAATAGAAAGCCGTAAGACTTGGTTTAAATGTTATTTACATTGATGATCATTCCGGTGTGACATAAACATACGTATTTGTCGATATCTCGTCAATCGAAAAAAGAAATATGAGATAGATAAACAACGTGAAAAGAAGGCGATAGAGAGTGAGTGAGTGAGTGAGTGAGAGAGAGAGAGAGAGAGAGAGAGAGAGAGAGAGAGAGAGAGAGAGAGAGAGAGAGAGAGAAGAGGACACGTAAACACCTGTTACACTCTCACAAAACGCGACGAATGCCTCAACGAAATCGTACTAATTCGATTAGCGCGTAACGCGATTTCGTCTGCCAATCACTCAAGGTCCCACCGTAAGTGGGCTAATTGCCCTTTCTTCTGATCCTGCCGCCATGCCACCCAGCTAACCCGACCGCCTACTAATTGAATTTCACCTCTTGCAGTTCTCTCTCTCTCTCTCTCTCTCTCTCTCTCTCTCTCTCTCTCTCTCTCTCACTCATTCTCTTTCTCTCTGTTTCACTTTTTCTTTCTTTCTCAATGTCATTTTTAAATCTTCTAATACGCTACTTATTGATTTTTGTATTAATCATATTTATATGTATATATATTAATAAATAATTATATATATATATATTAAATAATTAAATAATAATTATATATATATATATTATATTAATAATTAAATAATTATATATATATAATTATTAAATATTAATTTTCGTTTTATTATGTTGTGTATTGTTCTTTTTATCATCATCATCATCATCATCATCATCATCATCATCATTATTATTATAAATGTTATTATTATTATTGATTTTTTAAAAGAAATATAAAAAATTTATTTTCTTACTTTTCTTTTTTATTATTATCGTTCAATATCATCGTAAACGTAAATGAATCTACTTACACTATCGTAAGACTCTTCGAACTATTTTGCGAAAGAATCACGACAATAATTTTACGTCGATCCTCGGAATCGTAGAATATTATTCGATTTCAAATCTCGATGATGGTAAGTAAATAAGTACTTACAAACCTCTTCAATTTTCTATCCGGTAACCTTCGAGAATTTCCTCTTCGTTATATTCGATAAAAGTAAACGAATTAAAATGAAAGAGGAGGAAGAAGTAGAAGTGGAAGAATAAGAAGAAGTAAAAGAAGAAAAAGAAGAAGAAGAAGAAGAAGAAGAAGAAGAAAAAGAAGAAGAAGAAGAAGAATAAGAGGGAAAGGTGCACACGGCGGCGTTGTACTTTTTGCGAGTCAAATTAGATGGGAAAATTTTCTTGGTGGTAGTAAGAAGAGGAAGAGAGGGCAAGAGTGGTAGGTAGTAGAGAATAAGAGGAACAGGAGAGATGGGTGGGGGTGGGAGTGGGGTGGGAGAGGGGAGAAGAGGTATGAGAGAGAAGAAGAGGAAAAGGGAAAGGATATCTCGTTGGGATGCGCGAGCACGAGAGAAACGTCGAGGCAGGTTCATATGCATACGTTAGTGAGGTAGAAAGAGAAAAAGAAGAGGAAGAGAAGGAGGAGGAGGAGAAGGAGGAGGAGGAGGAGGAGGATGAGGAGGCAAGGGACAAATAGAATGAAACGGAATTAAGGAAGAGAACAAAATGACGCGAACGAGTGTGGACGAGAAAGAGTAAAGGAGAGAGTGAGAGAGATAGAAATGGATGTAAGAAGGTAAGTGTAAAAGAGAGAAAGAGAGAAACAGAGAGAGAGAGAGAGAGAGAAAGAGAGAGAGATAAAAGAGAATGCTGGCAAGGAAAGAGTATGGCAGTGAGAATCGTAGTGGATAAGAGGAGATAAAGGATGACCGCACATTCGTTCGTAAGCACCGACAGAGGAGTCAGAGTGAGAGAAAGAGAGAGAGAGAGAGAGAGAGAGAGAGAGAGAGAGAGAGAGAGAGATGAACACAAAGGAAGCAACAAAAACACATACAAAACACGAAAGGGCTTGACCAGTTCTCTTTGTTGTCGTCGGAGACTCCATCGGTCTCTTCCCTCTTTCTCTTTCTCTCTCTCTCTCTCTCTCTCTCTCTCTCTCTCTCTCTTTCTCTTTCTTCTCCTCTTTAAATAACTCTCTTGCACTTGTTTCATTTAACTCTCTTTCAACTACCGATCGAAAAGTGTATCCTATTGTGAACGATGATTATCCACCAGCTTGACTTTAACCTTTCTCTCTCTCTTCTCTCTCTCTCTCTCTCTCTCTCTCTCTCTCTCTCTCTCTCTCTCTCTCTCTCTCTCTCTCTCTCTCTCTCTCTCTCTTTCCTTGTATTATATATATATATATATATATATATATATTTCTCTCTTTCTATCTTTTCCTCTTCTTCTCTCATCCTATTTATTTTTCCAAGGAAATGAAATTCCGTTTTACACGATGGATAATAGAATTTTCCCTCGTCGATTAGGAGAAAAAAAACATGGTTTTTCTTGCTTCCCGATTAGAAAGTATAATCGCGCGAAAATATGTTCGCGTCGGTAGCGACGACGACGACGATGACGACGACGACGACAACGACAACGACGACGGCACACACGCCAAAGCTGCTACAGGGCGATTAGCTCTTAATTATCGCGGGTTAACGCGTTAACGAATATTAATCGCGTGGCTGGTACAAGATTAACGAGCCGATAATGTAATCCCGTTTCAAATATATGTATAACACTCAACGTGTTGGCCATTCTCGTTGGGAACTCAGACGTGCCGACTAAAGTATATTTATTTGCATCGCGATCGAGCAAAATTTCCCTGAGAAAGGGAAAGAAAGAAAAAAAAAAAAAAAAAAGGAAGAAAAACACAAAAAAAATGTCACCCTCGAAAGAGAAAGACTGGGAAGGAAAAAAAGAACTAAAACGAACGAACAAGATGGATAAGAGGAAAGAAAGATGAAGAAGAAAAAAAAAAAAGGATAAAAACCTTTTTACACCGAGGCAACAAGCACGATAACAATCGGATTAAGATCGGCTTCGCGCGTTTTATATGGATATAGAGATACATACGTACATACATATGTACGTACGTACGTACATACATACATACATACATACATACATACATACATACATACATACATATCCGTCGGACGATTTGCTTGAAATCAACGATTACGGTGAACTTAATGAAAGCTAAAACGATCTATGGTTAAGTAAGTGTCACGACGACGCATTTCGAATTGATATAGCGTGATCGCACAAATTAGCATTATTATTAATAAAATATCGTATCGGTTTCTGCATAAAGCTGGGCTACGTTTAAGTTGATTATACCGAGCATCGATGTCTCGCGGACTTACTCGATGATGTATCATTAACAACATCGCATAAAGGAAGAGGAGGAGGAGGGGGAGGAGGAAACGGGGGAAGAGGAAGAGGAGAAGGAGGAGGAGGAGGAGGAGGAGGAGGAGGAGGAGGAAGAGAAGGAGGAGGAGATTTAACGCCACGGTGATAACTACTACCTTCTAGTCGGCCGTTACACGGATTCTACGTGATTACAGAGTTACGAGTTATTTAAGTATCCCAGACGTATATATATGCATATATATATATATATATATATATATATATATATATATATATATATATGTATGTATGTATATATATACGAGCCTCATCGATATTCACTTACACGTTCCGCTCTCATTTCCCATCTATCCTTGTCTATATTTACGATCTAATCGTGCCAATGATAATTCGTTTCTTTGTCCTAGTTCACGCACGCTCGTTGCATTATCCATCGAGCTCTTCTATTTCTTTTTTTCCTGTTTTCTTCTTCTTCGTTTTTTCTTTCTTTTTCTTCTTTTTTTTTTTTTTTTCTTTTCTTTTCTTTATTCTATTGCATTCCCACAGTAAGTAGGCATACGATTAAATCGTAAAGATAAATAATATCTAATAATGAGAATGCTCAATCTCTATCCTAAGTAATATGAAAAACCGCATAGTTTGTAAACGATTTCCGACAAATTGTTAGATGCACGCGAGTGTACGTACGTAACGTTGTAAGTAGGTACTTCCTCTTTCGACGAGAGATCGAATGAGAAACGACACGCAAAAAAAAAGAAATAAAATGTAAGAATAAAAAGCACGAAAAAAAGAAAAAGAATAAGGGAGGAAGAAAAGAGGAAGAAGGAAAGAGGAACGAGAAGGGAGAGAAAGAGAAGAGGAGGGGGAGAAAGAGGAGGAGTGGGGGTAAAGAAAAGAAACCAAAACAAAAAAAAAAGAAGGAAAAAGAGAGAGAGAGAGAGAGAGAGAGAGAGAGAACGAGTGAAAACTATTTGAAAAGACAAGTTGCCGAACGGAACCAAACTATTTTCGTATTCGACGAAGCGTGAAAGTAGCGCGAGTTTGTAGCGGTATATTCTCGATAAGCGTGTAAACTCGGTAAACTTCTATATCTTTCTCTCCCTATCTTTCTACCGCTCTATGTCTATATAATAGAAAGGAAGGAAAGCCGTCGATCTCGAACGGTACAAGTGACAAATTCTCGAGAGTCTAGCGTACTGTTCACAGAGGCTACTTCAATGGAGCGATTTCAATGTAAATCACTTCATCGTCGGCACATACATTTGATCACGAGCTAAGAGAAGGAGAACGAGGAGAGAGAGAGAGAGAGAGAAGGGGGTATTCAGGACAGATCGGCTTGCCTGTAGTCTCGTAGCTTAGACTTAATTACTACGATTAGCGTGAGAGGCGGGTCGCTATATCTGCACATATTACACGGCAGAACCAAGCAACCAAGCGACCAAGCAGGCAAGCAGCCAGGCAGCCAGGCAGCCAGGCAGCCAGGGAAGCAGGGTAAGACAAGACAGAAAGAGAGAGAGAGAGAGAGAGTGAGTGAGAGTGAGAGAGAGAGAGAGAGAGAACTGGTGAGGCAGACAAGCTTCGAGTGTATGTGTACAATACATATATATGTGAATGCTGTGTGAGATAGAGAGAGAGATAGATAGATAAATAGATAGATAGATACATAGATAGGGAGAGAAAGAGAGAGAGAGAGAGAGAGAGAGAGAGAGAGAGAGAAGCAAGTGGTCTCATCTCAGTCAGCTCAGAGGTTCAGGGAGTTCAGAGGCGTAGGAGTGGTGTGAGGAAAGTGAGTAACCCTCTTGTACCACTACCACCGTCAAACCAAAAGCCTGCACCGGCATGGACCTCTCTCCCCTCACCCCTTCTCTCTCTCTCTCTCTCTTACTCTCTCTATCTCTACCTCTTCACCTTTCTCCACCCTTCCCCTTGCAATGCCGAGCCAAGCGATCCGCGTGCCCTGCCTTCGAAATAAATCCAAATTTTATCCGTATTCTTCTTCCTCCTCCTCCTCCTCCTCCTCCTCCTCCTCTTCTTCTTCTTCATCTTCCTGCCTTCTTCTCCATCTCCTCCTCCTCCTCTTCCTTGAGTATCGTTTCTTTTTCCTCTTTTTATTTTGTTTCTTTTTATTTTTTTTTTGTATTATTATTATTATGTTTTATTATTTTTTTATTAATTTCTTTTTTTAATTATTTATTTATTTATTTTTTTTTTTTTTCATATCTACCTTCCACTACCTGACGCATTTTATTTTCCCGTCGAGTGGGAATCAGCACCTATAATCGGGGAAAATTGATTCGAAGCTCGGTGAT
>OU426998.1:5825006-5827506 GCA_911387935.1 Dolichovespula saxonica | reverse complement strand
CAGATATAAGGAAAGAAAACGAACGCGAATAGAGAGAGAGAGAGAGAGAGAGAGAGAGATCGCGACGGTGTTAGAAGGAGGAAAGATGGCCGATTAGAACCAAGATTTTCAAACGATAAACCTGATACATATAAATGTTGAAAACGGAGGATATTCAACACGCTTAGCTCGAACGTAAGAGAATATAAATCTCGTTGTGTTCTTCCTTTCTCTCTCTTCCTTTTCTCTTTTCTCGTCGAACGCTTTTTCTTCCACCCCCTTTTTCCTTTTTTTCACGAGAGAAAATTCAATATCGCGCGAAGAAAAAAAAAAAGATCGTGCGAAGTAAGTTGAAGTTTGTTAAAGGCGGGGGTAACGCGCGGATCGTACGAATTGCGTAGCAAACGAACGAGAAAGAGGGACGACGGCGGCCGAGAGGTGTAAATCAAATTACAAATTTTATTTTATTTTCTTATTTTTTTTTTTTTTTCTTTTTTTTTTTATTTTTCTTTTTGCGCTCACACAACGATACCGTTATAGTACGAACGTAAACGCGGCTTTTTCCGAAGGAAGAAACGGGGACTTTGTGTCGAGACGTAAAAGAAAGAAAAAGGGAATTGGACGTAGTAGTAGTAGGAGGAGGAGGAGGAGGAGGAGGAGTCGGGGGAGCGAACCGGGAGAGGGTGAGAGGTGAGTGGGTTGGAGGGGAGGTAGGGAGGTAGGGAGGTAGGGAAGAACGTAGGGACACGAAATTGAGCGTGAGAATGAAGAAAGCAATGGGAGAAGGAGAGGACCGAACGAGTCGGTACAATGCTCGGTTAAAACAATGCAGAGTAACGTGAAAAAGAGAGGGAGTCGCTGGCAATAAAAGAAAGAGAGAAAGAGAGAAAGAGAAAGAGAGAGAGAGAGAGAGAGAGAGAGAGAGAGAGACAGTCAGAAGTTCGGTCGAATAAATTACGAAGTTTGCGAAGAGTTCGCGAATAATCGTAAATGTGGTTTTTGAAGATCGGAAACGATCTTTGAGAGGGCAAATAAATTGGTAAAAGGAGAAAGAGAGATAGGAAAAGGAGTGGGAGAGAGAGAGAGAGAGAGAGAGAGAGAGAAGTGAAAGAAATGAGAATAAAAAGAAAAGGACGAAGAGGAGAGGGAGCTCCAGGCGATAGAGAAAAAGAAGAAGGAATAGAAAAGAAAAGAGTAGGAGGAAGAAGGTTGGGAAGAGAGAGAGAGAGAGGGAGAGAGAGAGAGAGAGAGAGAGAGAGATGGTAGATACGGTGCGGTTCGCCTTGGAACAAGAAAAAAACAAGGGAAAAAAAAACAAAAACAAAAAGTAAAAAAAAACAAAAATGAAAGGAAGGAAATAAAAGGAAAGAAAAAAAGAAAAGGAAAAGGGAAAAGAAAAAGAAGGAAGGAAGGAAGGAAGGAAGGAAGGAAGGATGCAAGGATAGGGACAAAAGAAAGGACTTGTCAGGTAAGAGACGCCCTGCCCTTCCGTTCCCTTGGACTCTCTCTCTCTCTCTCTCTCTCTCTCTCTCTCTCTCTCTCTTTCTCTTCTATCACTGCTCTACTCTTTCATCCTTCTCCACCTTCTCCTCCCCCTAACCACCTCGTCATCCTCCTCCACCACCACCACCACCACCACTACCGCCAAACCAGCACCTCCATATCCTTTTCGCTTCCATTCAATGTTCCTTCGTAGCCCAGTAAATAAGTATGGTGAGTATGGTATGGTCTTCGGCTATACCAAATAACAACGTACGTTAACTCTCTTTTTACCTTATTCACCGACAGAGAGACATACTCGAGAATCCAGTAGATTTTCCAAGTAATTATTTGCTACGCGAATTGAGAAAAAAAAAAAAATTCGGGATAATACAAGAATGAAAAAAAAAATTTAGAGAGTGAGAAAGAGAGAGAGAGAGAGAGAGAGAGACAGAGAGATAAGGGAGACAGAGAACAGTTGCTCTCACTCAGCACTCAGGGTGTTTGTTAATTCGGATAACGTAAGAGGGTCGAACGAGACAGCTTTGTGTCGCAGGCTCATAGAAAAGAGATCCGCGAGGCAAGTCCTTAAACCGATGTACATATATATATATATTATATATAGCTAGGTAGGTTTATTCAGAGACGCAGGAGAAGACGACTGAAAGGATCTTACCCGAAAAAAGGTGCTTCTTTGCACGAGGAATATAGCTTTACACGAGAGAAGAAGTTAAACGAGCATTTGGAAGCTGTACCTACTCTCTCTCTCTCTCTCTTTCTACCCAAGTACAATCCGACTGACTTCCTTTTCTCTTTCTCTCTCTCTCTTTCTCTCTCTCTTTCTTTTTCTCTCTCTTCCTTTCTTTCTATTTTTCTTTCTCTCATTCGTTCATTCCTTCTTTATTTCGGAAAAGGCAACAAAGGCGTTCCCCTTCATTCAACGACGTGGTTTTCATAATGCCCCGCTAAAGGGGCTTGATAAAAACGAGCAAATGAGAAATAATCACGGGAGCTGCTGAGGAAAAATAGAGAAAGAAAGGAC
>OU426998.1:5812506-5820006 GCA_911387935.1 Dolichovespula saxonica | reverse complement strand
ACGATGAATGATTGTCGATCAATATCAACGATTAGTCATCGCCATTTCTTTTACGCTTTTAATTATCTACCATCGTGATAAGTCAACGATAAATTCTTACCGACCGCGAGAAAACTGTATTACCGATGGTGACTATTTAATCGATAATTTACAATTAATGGATGGACTATGTTCATGTTTGTTTGTTTGTTTATTTGTTTGTTGTGAAAAATTAGAAAAATAAAAAAGAAAGAATAAAAAAAAAAGAAAATGAAAGAAAGAAAAGAAAAGAAAAATGATTAATAATGATCGGACAAAACGGATCGAAAACAATTTCAAGAGAAAAGACAAGACGAACTTGATAACGGGATATACATATAAGCTACGCTCGACTTCCGTTATACCGAACAAAATTCTAAAGCGAGTGCATATTTTGTTCTCTCTCTCTCTCTCTCTCTCTCTCTTTCTCTCTCTCTCTCTCTGATATAAACACACGCGTCGTTTTCGTTATCTTATCTATGACACGTTTTACTACAACGACGACGAATTGCTTGCTATAAATTTCTTGCTCATTTACGAAGATGAATAACGTATGTGACACACACACACACACACTTCAGCACATTGTTTATCATTCATTATCTTCGTCGTAAATAAATAAGAATCAAAGAATAATATAATGTGGATAAAGCAAAGATAATCGCAACGTTGATTGACTTAAGAAAGGAAAGAAAAATAAAAAAAAAAAAATAATAACAATAAATAAAAGATAGAATAAAAAAAATCTTTCTCGTATCTTGATTTGATTTGACTGCGATTCACGAGGATATCTCAACCCTACGTCCGAGATAAACGATCGACTTTAGGGTTCAAGTTGCCTCTACGGGATGAGATCACGTAATCCTATCGATTCGCGAATCCCATAATATGTGTCTGTATGTATATATAATATTTCGTTTCGAAATATCTCTTGCGATTTCGTTTCTATCCAAAGCATCTGGGGAAAAAAATACTCTTTTCTTTTTCCTCCTTTTTCTTTTCCTTTCGTAGAAAACAAAATAATTTGCGTGGCCACGTGCGTGTACAATTTTCTTCTTTTCTTTTTTTTTTTTTTAACTCTGACCTCATATCCATAGTATTCCGTTTCTCTATCCTTTTCTCACATGTATATGCATGCATGTATATATTCTCAGCCAGGTTGCAAATCACGCAACTTTGTCCTGTTCCGCTTTACAACGCATCGTGCTTAACTGTATATCTACTGGTTTTGTAATACGAGGGCCCATTTGAAAAGATCGCAATTTTTCTCTCCCCTCTCTCTCTCTTTCTCTCTCCCCCTTTTATCTTTCTTTCTTTTTTTCCTTTTAAATGTATAAATTTCAATCTTAAAGTGTGAAAAAAAAATTATATTAAAAAACGAGCCGCGAATTTCTCAAGCGGCATTGGTATGTTTTTTTTTTTTTTTGTTAATCTACATTTATAAAGCGCTCTTTAAAATACTGCGAGTAAAATTATCGAGGAAGGACGTTCCAAACGGATTATTCGATAAACTCTAATGATTAAAAAAGAAGCGAAAAAATATTAAAAAAAAAAAAAAAAAAAGAAAAAGAAAAAGAAAGAAAGGAAGAGAACAAAAATAAATAAAAAAGAAGAAGAAAGAGACAGAGAAAAAATTCACGAGGCTTGAAAAGATCAATTATTTTGACGTTATATAAACATAAACGTGCATATTTTACGAACATTCCATTGGCTTTTACGTATTCGCAATTCAGTGGCTAGGGAGGGGACGGAGAGGCGAGAGGGGAGGGGCAGGGAGAGGGGGGACATGGGAAACGGGGTCTCTCTCTCTCTCTCTCTCTCTCTCTCTCTCTCTCTCTCTCTCTCTCTCTCTCTCTCTCTCTCTCTCTCTCTCTCTCTCTCTCTCTCTCTCTCTCTCTCTCTCTCCTCGTGTACAAGGGGAATTGATGTCTTCCGAACGAAGTCGAGCGATGTAAACGAGGGAGTAAATCGCATTCATTATGCAAATCTATGATCGCGTTTATCCCCGGCTTTAGAAACTTGGCTACCGCGTTATACACTCAACTCTAATCGTTTCTAACTTCCACCACGGACATTGTTAGACCAATGAAAATACAACATTTCAAAATGTTTATATGTATTATTTATGTGGTAAGTATATTATAACCTCTACGTGCGTACGTTCGTGCGTGTCCGTGTGTGCGTGCGCGTGTTCGTACGAAACGCGTACGTATGAGCATACGTACAAGTTGAAGAAAGCCGGGCTGGTATAAAAGGAATAATATCGTCGAGACTTTTTAATGTAGTTTTTAACGAGCACGTTTATCGAATTAACTATTTCCGACGAAGCGGTAAAATCGGAGGATATTCGCTAGCATGCGATTCTCTCTCTCTCTCTCTCTCTCTCTCTCTCTCTCTCTCTCTCTCTCTCTCTCTCTCCCTCCTCACGCCTCTCTCTTTCCTTCCCCCACTCTTTAAAACATTCGCTATACGATCCCGGACACGAGAGAAAAAGAGAGAGAGAGAAAGAGTGAGTGAGCGAGAGAGAGAGAGAGAGTGAGAGAGAGAGAGAGAGAAAGTGAGAGAGAGAGAGAAAGAGAGAGAGAGAGAGAGAGAAAGAGACGAAACGAGACGAGATGAGACGAGAAGAGACGAGACGAGACGAGGGGCAGGAAAATTTATTTCCCACCTCGTCGAGCCGAGTCGAGTCGAGTCGAGTAAAGCCGAATCGTCCGAGCGAGTCATCGGCCGAGCGAGCAACGTCGAAACGAACGAACGAACGAACGAGCGAGCGAACGAACGAATGAGCGAACGAGCGAACGAGCGAACGAGCGAACGAGCGAGCCGAAATTTATTTTTCATTACGACACTCGCGGTACGCATACGGTTATGGACAATTATGTACCTCGAATGCGACATTATTCCTACGAATATATCGCGCGTCGCGGTAGGGTAAACGAGAAAGGGTAAATCGGCATTTGCGGTCGTATTAATGCGGTCGACGCCGATATACATACGCATATACACATACATACGTATGCATATATATTTTATACACACCCCATATATATATATATATATATATATATATATACACACATATATATTACGTATGCATGTAGATACGTACGCATTCACATAAATGTATACATACATATATACATGGCGTACGACGTACACGTATATACACACAGATGTGTGTTAGACTTCCAGCCTGGATACGCGCAATTAATTTCCCTCGATTAAAGAGCCGCCTCGCCGGTATGTCATACATATGTAGTATGTATGTATTTATGTACGTATGCATAGATATCAATGTGTTTATACACGTCAATCAAAAACATTTTTTTTTTTCGATTAATGAATTATACGCGTTTTTCGCGGTTTATTTATTTTTTTTGTTTTTTTTTTTTTTATAATTCTTCTTTTCTCTCTTCGTTGTTATTTTTCCCCACCCCGCTCTCTCTTTTTTTTCTTTTCATTTTTATTGTTTCGTTGTTTATTCTTTACTAATAAGCTTTTCATAAGGCACTTCTACGTCCTTCTCTTTAATTCCGATATGACGTTCGACGTTCCAGAGATCTTTAACTGTGTAAACACTCGAGAAGAACTTTATCCTAATGCGTATATTTTATCACTCGGAGAAGTTTATATCGACAATCCAATACAAACTATCTCTGGTAAGTACTTGAGAATGTTCGTGTTTATATAGCGCTATACGAATACCGCAATCTTATGTATGTACACTATAGTAAACATTCTAAACGAGTATAACATTATAACGTATTAATGATCGTTCAAATGATGCTATTTTTGATCGGTCCGAAGAGATTAAACATTTTTTCTTTTTTTTTTCCTTTTTTTAATATCGTCTTTAGCTCGTTCTCTCTCTCTCTCTTTCTCTCTCACACACACACACACACATAAATACGCACTCCCTCGTTAGATAAAAAAAAGGATAAAGAAAGTTTAATAATATTAAATCTCGCGTGTACACGATAATTGATCGTATGCATATAACTATGGGGTTACTCACGTTCGTCGTTGTTTTCGTTGTTGTATCAATCGTAAAGCTTAGCAGCCAAGTTGAATAGGTCATATCGTTTGTTTATCCTCTTCTCCAAAACACTGTCAAACGGCCCAAACGATGTCCATTTTTTTTCCATTCTCCCATTTCAAGTAGAAACCATTGGCGCCATCTTGCTAATGATCCCTCAATCCTTCCTCTTTCAAATTGACCGTAGCCGATATTATTCCTCTCCACTCGTCTTTAGCAACTTCTATCTCACACACATACGAAATCACACAACACACAATAGTAATAAAACGAACCTACAGGATAGGACACAATTAAACACACATTTCTCGATGTAGCAAACGTCACCGCGTCGAATTTTACTAACCGATATCACTGGAATTCTCGATAAACACTCATCCTCCGACGAAATCCTCTCGCACGGTCTAAACCACAAGCAAGATGGCCGACCGCCGACCAATCGCGCGGCTCCTTTTAGCGCGCTCCTTAAGTCCGATCTACACGCGAACAAAGACGAATTACGAGAGAGACGAGTACGTTCGTTTAAATTAATATATTTATTTTTCTTTACGAACGACGTTTGACGTGTTATAAATCAATCAGCGTATTTCCCTTTGTTGATGTTTTTACTTGTTATTAATTAGGTCGGTACCGACGATACACGGTCGTGTGACGAACTTAAGGAGTACCACTGGAGTCATAATAAATCTTTCGACCGTTTAAACAATCGAAAAATTTTGATTATCTGTCATATTCTTCTTTATATAATAATTAAAGGACACTCAAAATATATAAATTAAATCTATAGAGATTTGGTATATGATATGTATTATAAAGTTTATGTTTTGTATTTACGGAAAGGCGTTGACTCGATTGGTTAAAATCCGGCAATCACAGGCCAAGGCGCTGAGTGTCTCATGGTCTTTTCCTGTTCACGCTTGCTCCAACGGAGACGCGAACGTAAGTTCTAGGATTAGATATTCGATATTGTGACCCTTTTTTCTGTCGGTGAGGTGTGATACTGTGACTTCGAAAGGTCGTGGATATTTTTAAAATACGTGTGAGCGTTTGTGTCTCATGAATGTTTTTCTACGTCGTTTAACAAACAGTCTAACCATAATCGAGACCACATGGTGACATGTTTTCCTCGTTTCCACGTACAACATACCCTTTAAGAATTCATTAATGCTTTAATAGAATTTGTTTCGATGAGGAAATTCATTTTCAACGAACGTAATTGATTAACTGAATTATAATATTTCTCTCTAACAGAATGATTATTGTGCTTCTTTAGAATATATTTTCACATTGTGAATGAACTTTATGTATCAGCAAATATCAATTAAATTTCATCTGCCCTTTCTTAAAATTATATCAAACGTTTCTATTTAATATTAATAAGATTACGTAGAATATTTCTTTTCCATTTGATCTGTCTTCCTGACGTTTACGATAAGATTTGTTTGCATTGTTTTTGTTAGCTTTAGGTCTACTTTATATTACCAGCAATGATATACATATTATTAATTACTGTTTCTGACCTAGAATATTTCCTTTTAGATACATAATGCCAGATATTGAAACATTTGATGATGTGGTCACTACCACAAACACGTTACCAGTTGCACTTTCTGCAGAGTTACCGGAGATCAAATTGTTTGGTCGCTGGAATTGTGACGATGTACAAGTTAATGATATGTCCTTGCAAGATTATATCGCTGTAAAAGAGAAGAATGCCAAATATCTTCCACATTCAGCTGGACGTTATGCAGCCAAACGTTTTAGGAAGGCTCAGTGTCCTATTGTGGAACGTCTTACAAATTCTTTGATGATGCACGGAAGGAACAATGGAAAAAAATTGATGGCTGTTAGGATTGTAAAACATGCTTTTGAAATTATTCACCTCCTTACGGGTGATAATCCTTTACAGGTATAGAATTAATACTTTTATTTAAAGTTTCTTTATATTTGTATCGCATTGCTTATTTGTTAAAGTGCAAGTACAAGTTCTATAAAGGTACTTATGATTTTATAGGTTCTAGTAACAGCCATCATCAATTCAGGACCTAGGGAAGATTCCACGCGTATCGGTCGTGCTGGTACTGTTAGGAGACAAGCTGTAGACGTTTCTCCATTACGTCGCGTTAATCAAGCTATTTGGTTATTGTGTACTGGCGCAAGAGAAGCAGCATTCCGCAACATCAAAACAATCGCAGAATGTTTAGCCGATGAACTGATCAATGCTGCAAAAGGCTCGTCGAATTCATATGCGATAAAAAAGAAGGATGAACTTGAACGTGTTGCGAAATCCAACCGATAAGCACCATACGTTTATGACACATTAAAATAAATCTTATGTTTAAAAAAAACAAGATCTTTTTAAAAAAACCACCCTATCTATATATTTAAAGTAGATTATTTTTCTCTATTTTTTACTCTAAACGTCTTTGTGGAAATGAGATTTTACTTTCATGAGATGATTGTGCGAATTTATACAATTTTTTCATATTTTGATAATTGCTCTGTACTATTATATTATTAAAATTAGTAAAATTTCGTTACGTTCTGCTAAACAGATTTAATTAAGCATACTTTTTAACAATTAAATTAATTTTTCAAGTATTCTCTAGGCAGGCTAAATAAAGATTGATAGTAAGTCCGCAGCGTGGCGCCACTGATGTTTAGCTGTTTCTATCTTCAGAATTTGACCCGTAGTTCCTGCATAACCTACAACGTACGAGCATTTGTAGGTCGTATAAACAATTAATTATAATATAAATTGATAATATAGACGATGGCAGGAGTTGTTAAAAAGGTAAATTATGCGACAAATAGAGAATATATTACCCTTTAATATCTCATATCTTATAAATGTTACATCTTTGTAACGTACAATGTATATATACATATATATATATATGATTTAGTTTTTATGATTATATCGTAACTAGAAAAAGATATGTAAATAAGCTAATTTGTATCGTTTGCAGATTACACTGACAGGTCTAAAACATGTTCACAATTCTCATGCTGTTTTGAGTGCCCTAAATAATAAAATATTAAATGGATTGAAAAATTTTCCAGAAGATTATGCATACCGACGATGTACAGAGCAGATTATCAAAGAACGAATGGATATTTTAAAACAAGTAATATTTTACTTCCCTTTATACTTCAACGATTAAATACTTACATCAACTAAAGAATTATATAAAGTAAAATATTATCGAGCCAAATGATAAAACAGCTATCGCATATAAAGTATTTTATTATGTTATCATTTTGATGTATATTATATTGCTTTGTTATAGAATAAAAACGTAGAAGTTGTGGCAGAACAATTAGGTGTCAAATATATCGAGGAAGTTATCGAACAAGCCAAATTAGAGTTGATGTTAATACATAGAATGAAAAAGTGGAAACCATGGGAAAATTTAGTTGAAGAGGCTCCTGCCAATCAATGGAGT
>OU426998.1:5800006-5805006 GCA_911387935.1 Dolichovespula saxonica | reverse complement strand
AGATATTATCGACGCTGTGATCGTGTCTCGCTAGAATCTGTTAATCGATTATTTTTATGGCGTTTTTAAGGTTTCTTGGTGATTGTAAATATCGAGAGAATTGAATTTTATCGGAAAGAAATTTTCCGCCATGAATTATCTATATGCATATAAAATATTATATATATATATATATATATATATAGGCCGATGTTTCGGTATTTGTAGTATTTTATATATATGTATATATGTGAAAAACTAGGAATTTTTTTTCTTTTTAATAAAAAAATTAAGATATTATTTATTGATAAACTTAACACTATCCTAACAAGTGCAAGCTAATACAGTGTTATTTAACAGTACATTAGAGGTATACCGTACACTATAGTATTGTTTATTTCAATATAAAATACCGATAATTCCGATAGATATGACTGATATTAACCAACCCCAAATATCGTTATAGTTTTGAGAAAGATATAGAAAGAGAATAAAAATTGTATTTAACGGGACAACACCCTTTGTAAATTTTCTTTGGAGATGAAGAATCGATAAAGCAAGAGAGAGAGAGAGAGAGAGAGAGAGAGAGAAAGAGGGTGGTGGTGGTGGTGGTGAGAGAGTGAGCTAGAAAAGGGGGGGGGGAAACAAGAAAATGCAAAGAAGGAAAGAGTAAATGAGAGAAAAGGTATATAATTCTCGTTTAGAAGATCGGTATTGTTACGGTGAGAATCCGTTCGGGATACAAAAGAGCGGGAAAGAAGAAAGTTCACGATCCGAGTTAAAGTGCGGGCCGAGTTTGGCCGGAGTGTGTCTAACGGGGCAACGTCACGGCACGTTAACGTTCCGCGAACGTGAAGGGTCTTTCTCTCTTTCTCTCTCTCTCTCTCTCTCTTCCCTTCTTTTTCTCTCTTTCTCTCTCTCTCTCTCTTTCATTCTTTCATTCTCTCTTTCTTTCTCTCTTTTCGTCGGTCATTTTCCATACTTCGCCGATCAGCAATGGCATATTCGGTTTTTACGTCGAGCTCCCGGAAAGCATTTCATTAAAAGAAGAATCGTTATTTCTTTTTCTCCGTTATTTTGTGTATATATATATATATATATATATATATATATATATATATATATATGTATGCATGAATGCATGCACATATGCATGTATTTATGTATTTATTTATGTATTTATTTATGATCGATCGCGCGAGACTCGTTTGTCACTCACCTGTGAATTTGCATAGGAATAAATAAAAAAAGATTTTTCGTAATTCGGTTAACCCTTCAAAATCCAATTTTTCTTGGTACTCTAAGAAAAGAAGAAGTAAAAATATATATATATATATATATATATACATGATGACAAATTGATAATAAATTATTTCGAAATTGTTTAAACATTTTGTCTCAAGCTTAAGTAGGTCTCGAATGAGACCGATTGATTTGTAATAATTATCCGTTAGGAACTTTTGGCCCATCCAAGGACTCTTTCAGCCTACCCTGTTTAATAATAGAGTACAATATACGATTATACTGTACAGGTATAATTGTAGTACTATTAGTATAATAATAATATACCAGTGTTATGGGACAGTATATATTTACAATTGGTATTGCTTAATTAGAATATTAGTGATATATTATTAGTCATAATACGTCGTATTAAACTATACTATGTTAAACTATACTAATTACACTATAAACACCAAGTATAATTTTATATTTATAAAATCTTATCTTTCGGGTATGAACTGGTGATACTTTGGCGTGCGATAAAAGAATAAACTCGGAATGTTTAGAAAAAAATAAAAAGAATAAGAAAATACCAATATACATACACATCAGGCGACTTTGAAATTTGCCGAGTTATTTTTGATCGAGCAAAGAGCGAATAGAAAAAAGGAAAAAGAAGGGACGAAAAAGTAGAAGAAGGAGGAAATAAAGAGGAAAAGGATATTTTTATTTTTTTATTTTTTTTAAGACTTCAAGGATAAGAAATGATGTAGAAGAATCGAAAGGATGTCATCGTGGGTCACACACTGGCCCACGGAGAAAGCGTTCGTCCAGTGGCAACGGCACTGCCACTGCTTATTATAATTCCTCCTCCTCCTCCTCCTCCTCCTCCTTTTCCGAAGAGAAGGAGGAGATTTCAACGGAGTTGTATCTATCTTTTTCTCTCTTGAGAGAGAAAGAGTTTTTCGCGCGAACAGCTGTTACTCGACGTTCACAGGGAACGTGTGGCCTCTCACGGATGCTTACAGCATATCGCCGAGGTTACGACGTAAGATCGTTTTGTGTCTGTCTCTGGCACAGATTGCCTTATCTATAAACGAGAGTCCTCTCTTTTCTCTTTCTCTCTCTCTCTCTCTCTCTCTCTCTCTCTCTCTCTCTCGCTCTTTCCATTTTCTCCTTCTTTATATCTTTCTATATTAGCTGCGTAATAAACGTTCCCGTTTCTTTTCGTATAACTCATGCCAGCCAGATATAATGCTCCCTTATAAACGCGCATACATTAGACGTTTATATACGAGACACCCCGGCTAACGATACATCTATTTACTTCAGTTATTAATGTTAATTGGTCGCAAAGTGATTCGTTCTAATCGAAGACTAAGTTAAATCATCGACATAATACTCTTTCTTTTTGTTTCCTTTTTTTATTATTATTATTATTTTTTTTTTTTTTTCATTTACTTCCCATTCTTCTTCATTCTTCTTTAACGAGCGTAGAAAGTGAATGAAAGAAAGGGAAAAGAAGAAGAAGAAGAAGAAAAAATAACGAAGACAAAAGAAAAAAGAAAACGAAGTATAATAAGTTAAGGTAATTATATTTCGTCGTTATTGGTATAAAATTTTTAACCTCGTTATACGTCATACGCGCGTACAGGTATGTCTCGTTTTTTATCATTTCTTTTTTCATATAAGGGTAGCGGGGGGAGAAGGGTAAAGGGGGGAAGGGGGAAGGGTCAACGTTCGATAGTTTTCTGGAAAATGTGATCTGGTCTCGCGACCTTCGTAGAGATCAGCCGACCGTACTTCGTCGCTCGGAATATGCAAAGGATCAAGGATATGCAGAAGGAGAGAGACAGCAAGAGAGAGAGATAGAGAGAGAGAGAGAGAGAGAGAGACAGATAGACAGATAGAGAGAGAAAGAGAGAGAGAGAGATAGAGAGAGAGCCTGACTGACGTTTATTCAGCTATAATCCTTTACGCGCGGATCGTCTCTCATTTACCATTCAGATATTCCAGTTTTTCTCATGGAATTCCAACGGTCGAGAGAGAGAGAGAGAGAGAGAGAGAGAGAGAGAGAGAGAGAGAGAGAGAGAGAGAGAGAGAGGTCTTGCTCGCGTTAGTCGACGATCACGAGCAATCGACAAGGATTCATGCTGAGTCTATAATATCGATCTCTCTCTCTCTCTCTCTCTATTTATCTCTCGTGGGACGACGAAGAAGGTGACGGGGATATCGTGAACAAAGGGCACGTATCTTGGCTCGTGTAATTGTAAAATTAGTTTCTTTGCTAAATTAATCGGACGAGGAAGGTACGAATATGGGCAAAGGAAAGAAAAGAGATAAAGAGGACTACGGACAAAGAGAGAGAGAGAGAGAGAGAGAGAGAGAGGGAAAACGATAGAGATAGTGATGGAGATGGAGAGAGAGAGAGAGAGAGAGAGAGAGAGAAAGAGAAACGAGCAATAACCTTCGTACGCGGAAACGAGACCTTGGCGTGTGCTCGGACCACCATAAAGTCTTACCTAATGTTCGAGAGCCGACGATAAGGACCGCACGAATGGCGAACGATAGTGACTCGTTCGTCGTGCTCAATGGCTCGAGACTTTCACGAACATTCCTCTCCTCTCGAGGAGGAGACTCGCCTTAGCCAGGGGCAACAAGAGCAACGGCAGCAGCACCACCGGCAACAGCAGCAACAGCAGCAACAACAGCAACACACCACGACGGTCCCGTTCATCTTTCGCTCGTATTCTCCACTTGCCCTCTCTCTCTCTCTCTCTCTCTCTCTCTCTCTCTCTCTGTCTCTCTCTCTTTTTCTCTCTACCTCTTTTCGTCTCTCTTACTCTTACTCGGACACACAGAGAGTAGCTTCTTCTTCTTCTTCTTCTTCTTCCTCTTCTTCTTTTTCTTCTTTTTCTTCAGCTTCTCCTTTATCCTCTTCGTGTTTCCGCGGGATAGCTTTCAGCCTCGGGATCGGAGTTAGGAGCTAGCTAAGCTTCGATGATAACAGCACGAGACGTTCGAGCGGAACACGAGCGGAGATCGTAGACTCGCGTCGCGTCGCGTCGCGTCGCGGAAGTACCGTTTAACCCGTCGAACCTTGCTTTACGAGTTAAAGCACCCTTCCCATTCCTCCCACCTACTCCTCCTACTCCTCCTACCCCCGATTGCTTTTATTTCTCTCAATCCAGTTCGCGGAGACTTTGTAATAATTCACCCCCTCCGGCGTCCAATCGCGATCCTTATCCGTGACGTACGCATACATAACTTTATTTACTTTTATTCACGTATTTACAAGTTACGACGCGAACGATCCCGAGGTGAATGATCACGGGGAAGAGATAAATATACGTACGTACGTACAGTACATGGTATGATCATTCTTCACGAATCGCTTTTATATTCGACAAATAGATTTCTTCCTTCGCGTAAATGGCATTACGCGATAGCTATGTATGTATGCATGTATCTACGTATGTATATATATATATATATATATATATATATATATATATATATATATATATATATATAGGTATTTTCTTCGTCATACCTACATACCTGTTTGAAATGTTTAAGTTCTTAAAGATTCTTTGGCCGAGGGAAATCGGACGTTTTCTTCGGCCGACGACGTGTGTTTACGTTAGAGAAAGTCGGCTAAGATGACGGATCCTTGGAAAGGCAGGAAAAGAATTTACTTGATTTATGCAAATAGGTAACGTACGACGAAGCTTACGCGTATTTATGTATGTATGTATTATATATATATATATGTGCATATGTTTTCCACCTACCTA
>OU426998.1:5770006-5797506 GCA_911387935.1 Dolichovespula saxonica | reverse complement strand
AGAAAATGATCTTGATCCTGATCGCATCCCTGATCAACGGCACGAGTTATATACATACCTCGATATATGATCGTTCCGATCTTTGCGTGAGTCCTAACCGACTGATACACGTTTGAAAGATATTTCTCTGTGCGTACACACACACACACACACATATATATATATACACATATATACTGGTATATCTATACATATATGTGTATGTATATACGTGACTAGCACGCGTGAACGGCTCCTGCAAGGCGTTTTTGTGGGATTCTAATCGCGGCGACTCGTTTCGTATTATACGTGTGCCAGATAAATATATGCCTTCCTCCTGTGCTCCACGGACCACGTGCTCGGAATGCCAAGTTTACTTTTACATACTTACTTGACGAACGCGTTACGCCTTCCATTTTCTCTCTCTCTCTCTCTCTCTCTCTCTCTCCTTCCTTTTTGAATATCTTTTATTTTTTCCCCGCCTATTTTTCATCGCTCGTTCATGTGCTATCGTTCCCTCCTACGTATGTAGGTACATACATACAGGTACATATATGCACACGTGTATGTATGTATTTATATAGACACACACATACATACATACGTACGTACGTACGAATGTATGCCAGAGAAAGTATAGATGGAACGCAGATTCTATAAAGCAAGGAATGCTCGATCGATTCTTAAAAGGACCTTGCGAGGTACGATCTTGCGTAGGATTTGTCGTATCTATAAGCTAGATTGAGATAGGCCTTGATCATACCTTTTTTTTCTTATGTTTCTTTTTTTTTGATCTGTTATTTTATTTTCTTCTTCTTCTTCTTCATCTTCATCTTCTTCTTGATCTACTTCTCTTAATAAAATCAATTTAAGATGGAATATTGATTAGTAGATATGGATTATATATATATATATATATTTATATATATATATATATATATATATATATATATATATATCTCCGTATATACTCTTGTTACGATCGTCATCGACGTTATATGCGCGTTTAATTGTAACTAACGATAATCGTTATCCTTGAGGAAGTATTATTTTAGATTACACGGTTTTAGATTTATTATTATTCAGAAGGCTCCTCGAGGGTTGGAAAAGTAGGAAATAAAACATCGAACGACGGCTTAACTTACGTACGTACTTACTATCGTGGCAACCTGGTAGAGGCAATCTTTTCCATAGATAGCTATGAATTCCCATGGGTTCTCGTGGATCCCGCCATGGTTTAGCCAGGAAATTCACTGGATCTATATATATATATACGGCCGTCCTATAAGTGATTTAATGAGCGCTCCCGGCGATAAAGAGCGAGATTCCTTTCGGTCTCCTGGATAAATTTTCAACCTAATTATCTTATCACGGTTAACGTGCAACATAGTTCGGCCGTGACAAAAACGACGTGATCGAGGTATAGACTCAAAAGAGAGAAAGAAAGAGAGAGAGAGAGAGAGAGAGAGAGAGAGAGAGAGAGAGAGAGAAATATGATGGATATAATTTTTCGTCGATACATCGAAACCGATAAGAACACAAATCTTAGAATTGGAATTAGATTTTTGATCCAACTGTCTTATCACGGTTGACGGTAGCCATTAGATCCGAAGATCATCGTCTCGATGAAAGGTAGACATTATTTTTTTTACTACTATTATTATTATTATTATTATT
Organism: Dolichovespula saxonica; assembly: GCA_911387935.1. Taxonomy (NCBI): domain Eukaryota; kingdom Metazoa; phylum Arthropoda; class Insecta; order Hymenoptera; family Vespidae; genus Dolichovespula; species Dolichovespula saxonica. The sequence continues at coordinate 5,795,850 of OU426998.1, read as the reverse complement.
ATTATTTTTCTTTTTCATTAATTTTCTTAGTTCAATTATATTATCGTCGTATCGAAAACGATATATGTACATACGTATGTAGTCGAGTTAAAGATAAGGAGAGAAAAGGCGACAGATGTAATTATCGATTGAAGGGAAGTATCGGGAAGATTCGATGAATAAGAATAAGAACGAGGATCTTAGAATTGGGATTACGGGTGAAAATCTTGACCGGTTCGTCTCGTTCGAGTACGCATGCGTTGTACGGGTCTGGTCCTTTTCGCGCGCCATTCGCGGAATGTGCCAACGCGCGAGAAATCGAAGGAGTCTCGGGGTCACGACGGACAAAGCGAAAGTGAGTCGCTCGTCCTCTTCCTCCTTGTACATCCACCTCCACCTCCATCCTCCCTCTTCTCCTTCTTTTTCTTCTTTTTTAATCCTCGTTTAGTCCCGCTTATCTTCGCGATTTTTATCGGTGCGCGGGCGATTCGATCCAAATGAGGTGTTCGTACGATCCAACAACGATCGATGACTCTCGAAAGAGATCTTTAATTTTATCGAAACTCGTTTGTTTCCCCTCCCGTCCTCCCCTCCCTTCGTCCTTCGTCGATTTTCCCCTTCCGCCACACCCTCATCTCCGATCAATCCAACTCATCTCTCTTTCTCTCTCTCTCTCTCTCTACACCGACTTCCTTCTTCACCCTCCCCCTTCCCGAACCTCCCGTCGTCACAACTTTCATACGGCATAGGATTTAGAAATAATAGAATTGTAATTAGTCAATGAGCACGGGATTATCCATTCGATTTTTACCAACGAAACCCGTGCAATGGCGATCGACGCTATAGGATAAATACGACATAGCACGTAGGCAAACACATTACGAGCAAGAAACGATAGGTGAACGAGTATGCAATAAAGTGCATGGAACAATTAATGCCGAGCCGGACGTAAATACGTGGGTATGTATGTATGTACGTACGTACGTACGTATGTATGTATGTATCGTATAATTTGGTGTACGTATAAGCAACGTGATCGGTATAAGCAATATTACTGGCAGTTTAAATCTCTAAGTAATTGCCAATTATACGCATAATAAGCAGTTAAAAGTGAAATTAATTGCCTTTCGCAATAATGAAATCTTATTTGCTCGTCCTCATCTTTAAGTATGAGCGGGGACCCCCTTACCATCCCTCTCCCTCTCCACCCTCCCCTCCTTACCTTTGCAAAGGGACGCGAACCATTTGGTCCTACCCAAGACGAGAGTGAGAATTCGATTTTCCATTTGTTTTCTTTTTTTTTTTTCTTCTTTTTTATTAAACGTTCGTTCATTCGTAAAGGTTCGTTCCCTTTTGAAAACGCTAGTCGATGAGACGCAAGAGATAACGTCGCTCGTTCGAACGTTCGTTCCTTTCGTTTTATGGGATGGGGGAGGAGGGAATGGAGGGTGTACGTACAGTCGTATTTTTCTTTTTCATTTTATCGAATCGAAATAGCCACGCGGACGTTCGTCCGAGATACGTATCGAATCATCCTCCTCCTATCCTGCGTGCCCCATTGAACGGAATGCAAAAGGGGAACGAAAGCGAAAGTGATTCGACAGGAGGAGTAGCGCGTAAACGTTGGGTCACTCGTCCGTGCGTTTTTGTTTGGCCGCGAATAATAAGCGGTGTGGGTGCGAAATACGTTTCCATTCTCGAAAACGAATTGCCGTACGTCGTCGTCGTCATCGTCGTCGTCGTCGTCGTCGTCGTCGTCTCTAAGTTTTGAAAGGAAGCCGATTGCGATATCGTATACGAGCGATTGTTTCTCGAGCGAGAGTATAACCGAACGTTTCGCAATGAACCGAAAGTATATAAATATATATATTTATTCTACGTACTCGTATATGAAATTGAATTTCGCGAAGCAACGGGATTAACGACCTTCGATGGTATTTTCAAAAAAAAAAAAAAAAAAAAAAAACATGCGATTGGAATCGCGCTTGTTCGTGACGTTGAGAGAAAAACAAACAGAAAAGAAAAAAAAAAAAAAAACAGAAAAAATAAAGAAAACGCGTCGAAGTAATACGTAAACAATAAGAATGTAATATACGTATGGTTCCGCGTTAACGATCGTTTAACGACCCAACGATGTCCCAGTGGTACTTGACAATTATTTGTAAACTTTGAAAGGACGACATTGATCTGACTCGATCTGATACGACGATGATAATATATTACGTATGTACATACGTACCTCGTGATTTGTACTATTCATGAAAATAATAATAATTCATGATCAGTCTTAATCCATCGAGCTAAGGGTAAACACTTACGATGGTACCGGACGTTCAGGTCTCTCTCTCTCTCTCTCTCTCTCTCTCTTTTTCTCTCTCTCTTTTTCTTTCTCTCTCTACATTGCGAAAAAGAACTTAGCGTTAGTAGTTCCGTTGTACGAGAGGAGGAAGAGGCATTAAGCGTGGCACGAGGAAGAAGTGGACGGTGGAGGTGATGGAGGAGATGGAGGAAATGAAGGAGGAGGAGGAGGAGGAGGAGGAGGAGGAGGTGAAGGTGGAGGAACGTGGTTTGCCAGTTGAGCGAGAGCGATAAGCCAAAGAAAAGGAAAGTGAGGTGGGTAAGAGTTGAATCGTATCGAATCCGTGAGACCGTGTCCTTGGCCTGCGATCGGCCGGCCAGTCTCGATTCCAATACTTGGTGGTACCGAGCGGATTATTCTAACCATTAAAACGTTCCCCGCCATATCGAATTTCTCATCGTCTTATCGTCTCCGTCGTCGGTTAGATCCTTTCGAAATACTTTGTCCTTTAGATTTATCGATCTTAACGAGAGATAGATAGAGAAAACAGAAATTTGTTAACTTCGATCGGACGTGCGATAATATTATAAATCATCCTCTTAGTTGTTCATTTCATAAGAGAGGGGATGAGAAAAATGAAGGATTGAAAGGGAAATATAAAAACGGATAAAAAATTATTCCCCTGTAAAATGCGACTACTTGTTTACTTATTGACGTATGTAATCGGAGAGATTTACGTCGTTAACAGATCGTTTCTGTTCGCGCGAACGCCATACTAAACGCCATACGAACGCGTTATAGTCATTTACCAGAGCGCGCTTTAAACGTTTCGGTGGTATTCACGGATAAATGCGTTATAACTTAAAACTTTTCGCAGGATGGAAAGGAACAATATGCGCGATGGTAAGTAGACGGCGCATGCACTTTCGACGATGAATTTACTGCGAAATATCTGTTGTCTGGGTTGGTAGGAGGGAGGGAGGGAGGGAGGGGAGAGGGGGCGTTAATTCGAGGCTTCGCGGAATAACTAAGCTTTCGCTCGGGGTTTAGGTTTTAATTAACGAGGCAAGGTCTCACGACGAAGCCCCTGCCAACTTCCTTGAGAACGGACCTGCCATGGCATTGTACCAGTGAGTACTTTTCTCTCTCTCTCTCTCTCTCTCTCTCTCTCTCTCTCTCTCTCTGGCTCCGTTTCTGTCTGTCTGTCTGTCTGTCTGTTTATATATCCGTCTCTCTTTTTCTATATGTTTATTACTCTTTTTTTTCTTTTCCCCTCTTTCCCTCGACTTTTCACCCGTGCGCGTGTGTAACGTTTCTATTTTTTTTTAAAAAGACGCAAAATTTAACGGAACGATGAATAATAATAAGATCGACCTTGCGCACGCAAGGAGAAAGTAGATCATCGTTCTAATATAATCGATGATCTCTCGAAGAAATCCCGTTCTAATGCCTCTCTAATTCGACGACGACGACGACGACGAGAAAAAGAGAGAGAGAGAGAGAGAGAGAGAGAGAGAGAGAGAGAGAGATAAGACGTAGGGAAAGAGTAAAAAAAAAAAAAAAGGGAAACGAGTTCTTGCCTTAAACCGAAATGGTCAGTGATATCGAGAAATGAAATGAAAAGAAAAGAAAAGAAAAAAAATGAAGAAAAAAGAGTAAAGACGGGAGGAAGAGGAGGAGGAGGAGGAGGAGTGGAAAAAAGAAGAGCAGCGAGAAGAAAAAGGGGAGAAACAGGCGGAAGGAAAAGCTGCTGTGCAACTTTCGAACGACGTTTTCGTGTTCCCGCTAGGGACGACAGGTGACACAAGGATCGTTACCTTTTTCGGGAGGACGGAGGAGAAGACTCGTTTCTTCTTAAATGATAATCGGAAACAGTGCTCGAATCTGTAATTTATTTATTTATTTGTTCGTTCGTCTTCTTTTATCTTTATTTTCTTTTATTTTTTTGTTTTCCTCTTAACGCCGTACATATACTCCTACGATTCTTATCGGAGCGAAATGGATTGTTTCTTTGCTGTTGTTGTTATTGTTGTTGTTGTTGTTGTTATTATATTTCTTTTTTTTTTGTTTTTTATCTCTTCTATCCTATCCTTTCCCCGTTTTTCTTTCTCATCCATCAGATAACGTACATTGGACGAGGTGTTAAAAATAATTAGACATATTTCTTCGCGGTGGTTGCATCATATTTGTTTTCTTCTTCTTCTTCTTCTTCTTTTTCTTTTTCTTCGTTTTCTTCTTCTAATCTCTCGCGCATCTCTTTAAAAAGGTTCACGAGCTCCTACGTGAGGATTTTAATTAATAGCAGAACATCTGGAATAAAATAATAATAACAATAATCGGGATCTCGTCGAAAGATATATATATATATATATATACACACACACACACACACACACACCACACACACCTTCTTGTTTTCTCATCGTCTCTTAACGACGAACGAGCTTACTCATCGTCTTACAGCATTCAGATAAAATTTTTGTTTCTCATTCCTTTCTCGCGAGACGATTCGTTCTCGGCTTCTTTTCTCTCTTCTCTCTCTCTTCTCTCTCTCTCTCTCTCTCTCTTTTTCTCGTTTTCGTTCTGTCTCGATCCTACCCTCCGGTCATCGACGATCTGGGTCACAATTAAGAAGAAAGCCAACGCCGATACTATTAAAGTTTATAATGGAAGTCCGCCAAGGACTTTCTCGTTTGAAGTGCGAAGTGTCGAGATACGCCCATTTGTAAAAGAAAGAGAGAGAGAACGAGAGAGAGAGAGAGAGAGAGAGAGAGACGGACACGTTATGTCTCGGTTGGAAAGTTTCTATACTTGTTCGAGTTGGTACTGCATAAGAGAAGTATATTTGACGTATGCAAGCGTGTGAGAAGTATTTCGCCTAGTTTCCGTTCTCGGAGGAACTGGACCGTCCAAGGAACTCAACTCGAGAAAATCTCCTCTCTAGCAAGCCTCCCTCCCGTTACTCCCTCCCTCCCTCCCACCCTCCCACTCACTCTACCCCCTTCTTTCCTCTTTCGCTCCGCTTATTTCCTTCTCTCTTTCTTAATTATCGAATTCCAAGTTTCTTTTTTTTTTCTTTCGATATGAAAGGACATCCGAAAAATCTATTTAATAAGAGGAAAGAGAGAGAGAGAGAGATAGAGAGAGAAATAAAGAGAGAGAAAGAAAGATGAATAAATACGTTTAAAATGAGGTAATAGAGAAGGGAGATCGGAAAATTTGATAGACAACTTCGAGACGTTTCAGTGGCTCTTTATTAAGACGTGGTGTTAAGTAATGGGGGGATTAGAAATTCATGAGGAAAGTAGAATGGAATTTATCTTCTCACGTGTTTTACGATCGTAAGTAAACAACACAAGGCGGATCGCGAAAGTTGTGCCTCATATCTTTTTTTTTTTTTTATTTAGGTATTCACATTGCGTTTCGAATCAGATCCGTATCTTTCACCTCGTACGTATGTGTAAGTCTTTGTAAGTTTTTAAGATCGTTTTTATGACATTTAGAAAAATCGCTAACAAAAAGGAAAATTCCGATATGAAAGATCCGGCGATTAATTTCTATTTCATTCTTTTATCTTTTCTTCTCGTGCGTTTCATCTGCAAATAATCTGTTAATGCGTTAATTGTATCCTTGATGTATGAGGGAAATTTAGAAAGAGTATAGTTTAATATAAAATGTATGCCAATGAATTAATTTGCATTTTTTATCAATGCAAATTATTATCAATGCGTCGATTGTATGCTCGATAGATCGTAAAGATTTGCCGTGCTACGACAATCGGATAATTTTGATGATAGTTCGTTTTAGGACATTACGATTATAATACTTGCTGATAAGAGTTATATAGAGTTTTGGAAAAAATTAATTTTTTATTTTTTATCCTTATTAAGAGTTATCGACGTATTAATTATATTTTCGATAGTTGGAGAGGAATCGTTGCATCGATTGCAGTTTCTGGTTTGGATTATCGTCTACTTAGCGGTAAGATTCCGTAAGGCCATCCTTATTTACAGTTACGAGGAAGCAGCTCGCTTATAATGTCTAGGGCGTTATTGTGTCAAGTTGCACGTTACGTGTATGCGCAGCGCATTTACGCGGCCTCTCTCATATTTATGCTTTTATGTTCATATATCGTATGTGCATATATATATATATATATGCACATATATGAACACGAGCGTATACACGAAGCAAGTCTTTCAGACTTGAGAGCACCATATTGATCGGGTAATACGCGTAAGAGGATTTTGCTATGTTGTCACCCATGAAAATAGAATCGAAAGTCTTTTAACGAGATATCGTTCGATATATCTACGAGAAATTTTTCTACTTGTCGTAAAATATTTATTATTTAATGAACGTTAGAGCGATTTAATTTATTCATACATTCTTATAGATTTAAATATAATATAATTGTTCATCGATATGTCCATCGATCTTTTATCCCAATTGCATCTAATTTTAATGATCGATTTAATCGTTTAACGAATAACATTTTTTCCTTTTCATGTTTTAGGAGAGATATTACATACCACATCACTTATACCAATTATAAACAATACACGTATAATGTTTCATTAGTCGTAACATTTAATATAACCTTTTTAATGCATAACTTTTGTATTTTTTTTTTTTTTTAATACTTTAGAAAGGAATTAAAAATAATAATATATAACACTCGTTAGTTGTAACATTTAATATTGGAATATTAGAATTTTTCAAATAATCGAATCGTTATAAGGTACGAGAGCAGAATAACGATGATCCGAGATGGTAAGCGCGAAGTAAATGCAAAGTAAATGCAAAGTAAGCGAGAAGTAAATGCAAAGTAAGCGCATGGAAATAAACGCAAACAAGGAAGTCGTGCGCGCGCTCCCGCGAATGTGCAATAATATTAATAAGCATTGTACACGGATATAGTTTGTACGTGTTCGCGTTAATGCGCAAATACGTGAGTTAATTAAGTACACATTTCGTCGGTTTACATTTGACGCCTGTGGAAGGAGGGAAGAAGGCAGGCACAAAAATGAATGCACGATCTCGAAGCAAAGCGAAGGTTAAAGTTTCATTAGAGATAGAGAGAAAGAGAAAGAAAGAGAGAGAGAGAGAGAGAGAGAGAGAGAGAGAGAGAGAGAGAGATGAAGAGAAAGAGCTACATCTTATTTAGTTACTTATGCGGAACACGATAAGGCACGATCCGTGCAGCTGCAGCTACGATCCTGTTTGCGCCTCGCGGGATCCGCTCCAAGCGGTCCTATTTGTTGCAAGGACACCAATAGTAAACAACCTTGACTTTTACGTGTGTCTCTTCAAGCAACATCAGAGACGGACGATGCCTCCTCCAACGACTTTTCTTTTTTCTTCTTTTTTCCTTCTCTCTCTCTCCTCTCTCTCTCTCTCTCTCTCTCTCTCTCCTCATATTATTTGCTTTCTCTTCGTACGCATAAAGGCGTCATATTCTTTCTCTATTTATTACCATCACCATCACCATCACCATCACAACAACAACAACAACAACAAGTAATAGTAGTAGTATTATATATATTATAAATTTACATTTACATCTACATATAGACATGAGGGCAGGTACGCAAGGGACAGCTTAAAGTTCGTGATAAATTGCGATTGGAAAAAGGAATATAAGGTGGCCCATGGTGATGTGATGGTGGTGGTTGTGGTTCATGGAAGATTATATTGCATTTGAATCGGCCGATTTTTCATTCTCGAGATTATATCGGAAGGCTTGAAATTCCTAACCGAGCGTAGAAACATGCCGCGGCAAGTGCCTTAGGCGTTGCTATCCGACCACCAATGAGAGTAGGGAGGGTGCTCGGAGATTAGACAAGCCGGTACTTAGAAACCTGTAACGAAGTCCGCGAGTGAACGAGGCTTAACACGCGAGCGAGTGTTGCGCCGGGTCACGTAAGTCGAATTCAAGAATCTTAACGGGGATCGAAGGAGTTCGTGTTACCGATCGAAAGGGTTAATTACTAGGCCAACTATAGCGCCGGCCAAACCTGTAACTCGGAAACGTTCTTGAGATCTTTTTTCCGTTTCTGTTAGGATCGGCCTTACCTTCTTTCTATTTTGTTTGTTTGTTTCTTTCTTTCTTTCTTTCTTTCTTTATTTATTTCTGTCACTTTAACGCTCCATATTATTTTCAACTCGCATACTCGTTCGCATCGCGTACACGCATCCGTATTATTTTTAACATTTCGTTTTAATATTATCGCTAAGAAAAATTAATCCCGTTACTTCCTATTCGAAGTTCTTACATATATTCTTGAAGTATAATATAAGCCATGGTTGATAAGGTATAATTATTACATCGATAGATATTTTACGTTATATGTATAATTTTTTATCTTATCCGATGACAAGAGAATAAAAAAATAGTCAGGTGATTAGACAACGATACGCGCGCCGAACTGTCAAAAAGGGATAATATTTATATATGTATATATAGTAGGGATTTAAAAAAAAATTTGTCTATCCCTTCGTTATGGGTACTTGCATGGACGATAATCGTATCGTTGATTTTTTTTTTTTTTTTTTTTTTTTCATTATGTTAAGTAACTTATCGTTTACCTCGAGGTATGGGTTACAGACAGAGGACTTTACGATTACAATTCTACGATTTCGTTAAAAAGAAAAGTAGAAGAAGAGAGGATAGGTTGGAGGATGAGGAGGATCGTTGAGAAATCGCACGTGTAAATACTCCCTATGTCAGATTAGTGTTTTCGTTTGTGGTACCAGTGAAAGCTTAAAACCCGTACGAATAAAGCTGTCGCATCTCTCTCTCTCTCTCTCTCTCACTCACACGTAAATTCTGACTCTTTTTCTCTTTCTCTTTCGTTCGCACACGTTCGTAGAACTAATCCCAACTGATATGTAAATTCTTTTAATGCCGAGAAACTCCCTCTTACACGTATGCGCGATACGCATAATCCTTATTGAAATCGTTGCGTATCCTAGTTATAAAGTAAAAACTATGCGATTATAGATGGGGGATAAGATGAGAGAAAAATAGTGATAGAGAGAATAATAATAATAATAATAATAACAATAACGACAACAACGATAACAACAATAATAACAATAATAATAATAATAACAATAATAATAATAATAATAATAATAAGAATAATAATAAAAGAAAAAAGTAGAATGTGTGCAATAGTTACGAGGATTTAACGTCGTTTTTAAAGCTCGAGACATTTACGTGTTGTTTTAGATCATGCATTAGATAAGGCACATTGCAATAGAGATATTTCAATAACGACGATAGTTAAACGATAATTTTTATATCCTTTTCTTTCTTCCTTGTTGTTTTTTTTTCTTCCCTTTTTCCTTCTCCTTTTAAGTTCCTATACCCTGAGAAAGAACAGAAAGAGAAAAGAAAAAATAAAAAAAAAAAAAAAAAAAATTGGCGAGAAAAATCGATCGACGAGGCGATAGCGAAATAAATCTCGTTAACGAGATTGAATCCTTGATCATTTTCTCGTATCTCTCTTCGTCCCACGTGCGTGTAATTAAGGATCGTTTCTCTCTCTCTCTCTCTCTCTCTCTCTCTCTCTTTCTCTGTCTGTGTTTATCTCTATCCCTCTTTATCTTTAGCGCGAGCAAATATTTACCCTTACGACCTATCGTCGATAGAACACGCGACTCGCTTACACACTTTCGCTCTTACGGCCCGACGGCAAGCTCGAGAATTATTTCATGTTTTCGACCCTCGACGTTTACTTATTAAATACAGGAGTGACCTTTGACGCCATATATAACCCATAATGTAATAGAGAAACGCGCGCGGCAAGGAGCGCACACAGGTGGGCACAGGTATTCTCCTTATTGGATACACACGTAACTCTTTACGTCCGTCCGCCTCTTTTTGTCCCTTCCCTCCTCCCTTCCCTCCCCAATTCCTCCTTCTCCTCCTTCCGCTAAACCACTCCCCGCTACTCTTCTTCTTCTTCTTCTTCTTCTTCTTCTTCTTATTTATTTATTTATTTATTTTCTTTTCTTTTTCCTTTTTTTCTTTCTTTCTTTTTCTTCTTCTTCTTCTTCTTCTTCTTCATTCTTTCACATTCGACTCGCATCCCCGCGATAAAACTGATTTACTCGCCCGGAGAGGTCGACGCAGCTGCGCTCTGATATATGCAGCCGAGAATCTTCAAGGATCTTTTCTCTCTCTCTCTCACACTCACTCTCACTCTCTTTCTCTCTCTCTCTCTCTCTCTCTCTCTCTCTCTCTCTCTTTCTCCTTTTGCCGTCTACGACGAGGCAATTTAATTTATGACCAAAGTAGTCATCAGCGCGTGCCGAGTGAATAAAAGAGCGGGACTGCCGTGCCGCTCGAGAAGAGAGACCCTTTTCTTCCTTTCTTTCCTACCTACCTACCTACCTACCTACCTACCTACCTACCTACCTATCTACCTTCCTACCTTCCTTCCTTTTATCTTTCTTTTTTCCGTCGATCTCTCTGTCTCGCTCGATCTCCTCGTCCCTCCTTCTCAAACGGTCCCGACGAGATTTAATAATAATCGATTATCGAACAGCGGAGAGACACGAAAGAGTAAGACCGGTCGGCTCGTATAAGTCACGATAACGCGACGTTTTGTCGTGCTACCGGGGTCAGAGAAATGGGCCATTCGAAATGGACCATGCTTCCAATTATAGATCAATCGAAACTTTTAATACGATTGGTCCATCCGGATCGATACTCTTCAAAGGATCGAAGCAGTTTATTCTTCTTCTTCTTCTTCTTCTTTTTTTTTCAATTAACGATGGACTTACATATCTCTCGGAATCGGAATGATTCGATCGATCTCAAATGTATCGAATGTAATTGTTATTAGTCATTCTCTTTTTATTTCTGTTCGGTGATAGTCTTTCAGTTTTCATTCTACGAAGAACGAAAGCACGCGTTTTAACGATTCCCTTCGATCTTGGTAACGAGCTTGAACGAAGAGAGGAGGAAGAGGAGGAGGACGAAAGGAGGAGGAGGAGGAGGAAGAGGAGAGGAGGAGGAGAGATCGTGGCTTCCACCGATTAGTTCGAGCGACCGTTCGTAAAGCAATAACCGAGTAGGAACGTTGAAAATCGTTGAACCGCCGGCTGCTAGAAACAGGCCAATAAATAAGCGGCCAGATCGGCGCAATTATGTGGCAGATTAACATCTATGACCAAGGTATACAGTTACATTGGGCGTATACTTCGCCTTCTATATACATTTCTACGTACATACTAACATATATATATATATATATATATATATATATATACCGTATTCGCGAGATACAAATGCAACGCGTTTACGTGCTTCCATACCTACTGCGTAATGCTATTTCTGCCACACTTCGCTGACCACCGTGTATATATATGTATATATATATATGTGTATATGTATATGTGTATGTGTCTCTGTGTGTGTGTATATCTGAGAGACCGGCTCTATGCAATATCGCGCGTAAGAACTTTGGTATTCGGTTGTTTGTTCGATAAACTTCGAGCGAACGAGCGAGCGAGATTTCGAATTTTCCCGCGAATATAACGTAAGCTCGTCGTCATCGTCGTCGTCGTCGTTGTCTAGTTCGTGGAAATTGATAGGTAGTGCGTGATAAACGATTTATCTTTGGAAACGATCGTTCATTATTCATTGACGATGATTCAGGATATAACGATTAATCGCGCTTAAAGAACATTCCGTTGAAAGTATATCTCATTTTATTCTATTTATAAAATCGGCCCAATGTATCGATTTAACGATATACGATATTAACGATATATAACACAATAGATAATTGTTCTTCGTTTAATTGACGTAAGATGAAGAATGCGTCGTGGCGGTTTCCCACGATCACTTCTAATTAATGCTATAAACAAACGCTCGGTGATTTCTATCGAACGAAGATATTTTGAGGAACAGGAGGAACGTAGTTCGGGGGGCGTTGTATGTTATTTTTGATCGTCGATTAAAAAAAAAAAAAAAAAAGAAAAGAAAAAAAACAAGGAAAAGAAGAAAAGGAATGTGTCCACTCAACGGAAAGAGTAATAAACGCGTTCTTCCTCTTATCGCTTTTGCATAAGTCACTTTCACTCTTACTATACTTTCGATCCGTCGACAAGAAATCGCTAACTTTACGTATAACGTTTTATTTCTTTTTTTTTCTCTCTCTCTCTCTCTCTCTCTTTTTCTTTTCTTTTCTTTTCGTGTCCTTTTTTTAATCGGCTTTTATACTTCTACCAGAATTTAAAGTATTCGACGTTATATGTCTAACCCCCTCCTCCACCTTTCTCTCTTTCTTTATCATATCGTAAAACGTTGAAATATTACCGTCCGGAAATTTCTTTAACGTTTGAGAGAAACAAAAACATTCTTTATTCAACGCTACATAATTCGACGTCTAACGTTTACCTCCGATCAAAAATAAAATATTCGATATCGTTCGTAGAGGTTCGATGCGTCTTCGAAGATTTCGATGACTCTCGGCTACTAGTTTTATTTCCAATGTTACTTTTTCGTCGATCAGTATAACTAAGAACTACGATGACGACGTGGACAACGACGACTACGACGATACTTTCACTTTTTCACGATGATAGGAATCGACCCACGCGCCTCTGATATTGCCGAAGAAACGAAACGTCCGAATGAGAAGTGGCACGGATCTTTTATATCATGCGTGCATAAAATAATAAACAACGAATGCGAAACTACACCTGTTATCCGTGAACCTCTTAATTAATGAAGAATAAGAAGAACAAGAAGAAAAATAAAGAGGAGGAGGAGGAGGAGGAGAAAGTAGAGGGGGAGGGAACGTTCGAAGTTGATTAATATCTCTCGTCAATTTTCGACGAGACGAGACGAGTCTAGTCGAGTCGAGTCGAGTCGCAAATAAAATTTAAAACATTTTCTTCTATCATTTAGAAATTCATTTTGTTTCGCTCGGAAAGGAGCTATTCAACTTTGAAATAGTTTACGAACGTGCATCTATGTTCGTACCTAACATACATAGGATACATAAAACTCACATACGTACATACATACATACATACATACATACATACATACATACATACATATATAGATACATACATAGAATACATATAGGTAGAGGTTTTTCTCGAACGAGACGAGACGAGACGAGACGAGACGAGACGAGGGGAGGGGTGGGGAGGGGAGGTGAAGCCAGCGTAATAGAAGGCGAACGTATATCGCAATAAAACGCAAGAACTCGCGGCAGTATGACGAGCTTTCATCGCGGTACTACGAAGTCAGGAGCGAGAAGGGGGAACGAAGAAGAGTATCTCGTCCTTAAAGGATCTTGGAGAAGGGGAAGAGGGAGGGAGGTATGCCAAGCATTTGGCCATAACAGAAAGAGAGTTCGCGGTAGAACAGGCGGGACAATCAAACCCCGAGACAGGCCGCCGTTAACGGCCAAGCGATAGCAGGAATTCGCTCTTTCGAGCCGTGAGAATCTTTCGATGCACTTTTCCAGAGTTTCGAACCGAGCCGGTCTCCTATTCGCTCTCCTTTTCGATTATGTCTCTCCCTTCCCTCCTTCTCCCCCCTCTCTCTCTCTCTCTCATTTCTCTCATTCTCCTTTTCCGAGAATGGTATAGCAGATACTTATTTACTTATTTATTTAATGAACGATCCGAACGAACGAGTTTAAGCCAATAATAATAATAATAATAATAATCATAATCATGACAATAATAATAATAATAATAATAATAATAATAATAATAATAATAATAATAATAATAATAATAATAATAATAATAGTCGAATAATAAATTCTCCATGCCAATGGAAATAATATCTCGTCGTAAACATTGAAGATTTCGATTTCCCTTAGTTTCCTTTGTTTTCTCTTTTTCTCGTACCGTCTAAGATTCTTTTTTTTCTTTTTCTTTCTTCTTTTTCCTTACCACGTTGCCCGTATTAAAACGGAACGGAAACATCATTTCCGAATATACTTAGTTATCTTGTCCGTCGACAATAGGATTGATCGTTCGAAGGAGAAAGAACGAGATAGATAGATAAATAGATAGATAGAGAGAGAGAGAGAGAGAGAGAGAGAGAGAGAGAGATCGTACTTTATCCGTGAGACTTTACGACTAGGATTGTGTTTTGTCTCTCGGAGAAATTCGCGTCGCATTGAAATATTCTTCCATTCGAGGTATCTCTCCCTGGAGACTCTTCAATATCTATATATATATATATATATATATATACATACATACATACACACACACACACACACACACACACTTATATATAGGATCTTTAGGATAATCGATCAATGGAAATTATTTATGAAAGGGCCTGTAGAGGGCGGCCTTAGGTGCGAGCATTATGGCTTGTTTGCAGTGGCGCATACCTTTGCGGACCCAACTCGCATAAGCCGCGCGGTTTCTTCGCGAGTGCCTCGTTTCTCTTCTCTCTCTCTCTCTCTCTCTCTCTCTCTCTCTCTCTCTCTTTCGTTCTCTTTTCTTCTTCGTACGTCCATTTCACTCTCGCTTGGAGAGTCGGATCGCACGTGAGCACGCGAGAGAGGAAAAGGAATATGGTGGTTGCCGGCTATAAGGCATAGGATTCACGGGTGTTGCGCTCCCGGCTTTCATTATTTGTGAGTTAGCACAATACCTACGTGATTACGTACTTACAACGGTGTACCATCGTTACTCCCCCCCCCCTCTCTCTCTCTCTCTCTCTTACACTCACTCTTTTTCTCTTTCTTCCTTGTAGTTACTCGCCCGTTCATCGTTCAGACCGAAGTCTGCCGTATTCAGTGATAAAAGGACTTAACTGTGCGCTCTCGTTTCGACCGAATATGAATCATTATAATTTTTTATAATCCCCGAATCGAACAAATTATTAAGTACTTAATCTCTTTCTTTCTTTCTTTCTTTCTTTCTTTTCCTTGTTCTTTCATCTCTTTTATTTCTTCCTTTTTTTTTCCTCTCTTTTCCTTTGTCGTTTAATCCTTCTCGCACGTTCCATCGTTCAACGATAAAAAGGGCCCTCTAACTGTCCGCCCTCATTTCGACCAAATGATAATTATATATACATTCTTTCTTTTCTTTTTTTTTGTTTATCGTCTTAGAATGAAAAAAATATCAAGTTCTAATTCCTTTCTCTCTCTCTCTCTCTCTCCCCTCCCCCTTCTCTCTCTCTCCTATTATCTCGTCTAATCGTTCGCTCGATCATCGTTTCGACGGTCTGATTCTAACGTCTTAGATGATAAATGGGCTTAACGGGTACGCTCTTTATTCCGACCGTAATACAATTCGTAAATTTTCGTATTCCATGTACTTTCACGAAAAATCTATCAATAAATTCGTATTCGCTAGTGTTATTTCGTATAAAGTTGAAACTTTCGTGGCAAATCGATCTTCGAAAGTTAAGCGATAATCGCACGTTTCGAGTTTGGGACGTCGGTTGGAATCGAATTTTTTTATTGCGACCGTGCAAAAATAAGACGACGACGACGACGTTGCGAGGTGAGACACTAGTACGTACGATACTTGCTAGTCGCAGGTGCGCGCGCGTGCGCGCGTGTCTCGCGAAAGAAGAAACGATAAATCTCGTGGAGATAAATATCTTCTTGCTTCGTCGTGGCAGGGAGAGAAAGAAGAAGAAGAAGAAGAAGAAGAAGAAGAATAATAAGAAAAAGAAGGAAAAAAAAACGTAGTGGTAGTATTAGTAATAGTAGTAGTAGTAATAGTAGTGGTAGTGGTGGTAGAAGAAGAAGAAGTAGTAGTAAAGGTAGAAGTGGATGTAATACGAAGTAAGGGAAAGGGTAGATTCGATAAAAGAGAGGGATATTTGAAAAATTACTACGAATAGCCTAAGCTACTCCGTGCGATCTCTTCTCTTCCGTGTAATAAATTCACAGACGGGACGTCTACGAAACGATCCCCGATTATCCTTCTCGTGGTAAGCTTCTTTTTTCCTTCTTTCTTTCTCTCTTTCTTTCATTTCTTTTTTTTTTTTATTTATTTATGTATTCATTTATTTATTATTCCTCTTCTTTCGTCGTTTCTTTTTTTTTTCTTTTTCGAAAAATCTCCCTATACTCCTCCAAAGAGCGAACAATCGATTCGAAGTATTTATCGAAACGTTCCACTTGCTTTTCTTCGTCTCACGTCTTTTCTCTCTCTCTCTCTCTCTCTCTCTCTCTCTCTCTCTTTCTATCTATCTATCTATCTCTTTCACTTTCGAGAAGAGCATCGATTATACACAGCGAGTGGATCGAATCGTTTATGCGGCTCGCGTCCGGCGGGCAAGTCATTATCATTTAACGTTGTTTCATCGACGCCATTGAGTTCGGTACAAAGCTAAAAAGGACGTTTTTGTCGAGGTCGCACGAGCTTTGTGAGTAGCTCGGAGAGTCGTTTCGAGCACTCGCGCTGCGTTGAAGGATCGCCTGGAGCGGTCAACTCGTTAATTTCTCGCTAAGCGACCACGGCGACGTCGTCGTCGTCGTCGTCATCCTCGTCGTCGTCATCCTCGTCGTCGTCGTCGTCGTCCTCCTCCTCGTCCCTCGATGTAAACCCCCTCCTCCTCCCACAGCTCTCTGCCCACCGGTTGACAACGAGCACGGAATTCTTAATCGCGAGAAGAGAACCTTTTCATTGGTAAATATATCATTATATTCGAACTCGATTATCCAACGTGTCGGTTATCGCTAAAGTTTATAATAGAGAAGAAGGAGAAAAGAGAGGAGAGGAGAGGAGAGAGGTTCTCTCGCGGTTCGTTCCTTGCAATTATTCGATTACGATCTTCGATCCTCGATTGCGAACCGTTACACTCTACCTTGCCGCCTCGCCGTCTACGGAGGAGTATCTTCTGCCGCATTTCTATCTGAACGACGTCGTCTAACTTTAACGATGACGATTACGACTACGACTAAGACTAACGACTACGACTTACGACTACGACTACGGACTATGACTACGATGATGAGTACGTGCTCTTTAGTCGTCACGGTGAAAACGTCGAACCAACGTCATTTCTGACTTTCCAATAGCACCGAAAAAGCGATCTAATTCTAGTGTTAGAGTTAAAAAGTCGATCGAATTGTTCCTCGATATTAATATATCGTAACGAAGATCATCGAGACAATTGCGATATCTAACTTGGAAAATGTTAAACGTTCGAACATATTCCTCGCGATAAGGACTTTACGATGAGTACTCGATTACAGGACGGACGTTTTTATCGAATCCTCCTTATCGCGCTTCGATCACGCTCGAACGAAATGATTTCTTTTTTTTTTTCTTTTATTCTTTTTTTTTTACCCCCTTTGCCATTCGAAGGATCTCCGGTTATTTTTTTCCGTTTCGTTTTGATTTCTTACCACCTTGTTTTTCCTTCGTATCATTCTTTATTGTCGGTCTACGCGAATCGACGATGTGAAAAATGTACTCTCGGCGAGATAAAGAAAATCGCGAAGTAATGTGAAATATCGTGTCAATCGCGATCGAACTGATCCATACGTCTTGATTCGATGATCATTCATAGTAAAGATATACCTATTGTTACATAAGAGATAAATCGAAAAATAATTCTCGCGATATAATAAAAATAATAATAAGAAGAAGAAGAAGAAGAACAACGACAACAACAATAATAACAATAACAAGAGCGACCGTGATCGTGATCACGACATTTCTCTCGAAGTATACGAAACTGCTGACCGATGTCCTTGCGATCGCATATAACGATAGACGAAGGGAGATAAATGAAGCACGGATAAATGAAAAAAAAAGAAAAAAAAAAAGAAAAAAAAAAAAACTAAAATAAATCAAAACTAATAGATAGGAAGGAAAGACATCTCGGGCGAGTCGCGCGAAGTAGAAACGGGACGTTAGGTGGAGACGAATGGGTAGCATAAGTAGTAATGGAGTACGCATGCATGCATGCATGCATGCGTGCACATGGTCCATCTAACGAGTAATCTCTGTGTTGGTAAAATTCATACGTCTCTCTCTAACGTATCTCTACTACGTAAATACGTATACGGATGGGATACATATGTAGGTACCACGTAGTGAGGTCCGTTCGAGAAACGAGCTAAAAGAAAAAGCACGATCGACCATCAACGGCCGCATCGGTGCACGGCCGGAGAATTGAAACGAACGAGTGGGTTCTCCGGTTACTAACTATATCCCTCTCCGATCCTCTTCATCCCTCCCTCCCTTCCCTTCCTCTCTCTCTCTCTCTCTCTCTCTCTCTCTCTCTCTCTCTCTTTCTCTCTCCATTTATCCTTCTTTCCCTTTATCGATCTCTCTCTCTTTCTCTCTATCTCTCTCTATCTCTATCTCTATCTCATTCTATCTCTCTCTCTCTCTCTCTCTCTCTCTCTTTCTCTCTCTCTCCCCCACATCGCGGCTTTCCTTCCGCATTCTGAAATTCCTCGAGCGCAGGCGATGATTTCTAATGGCGCTGGTGCACCCCGATCTTTTCCGTTTTTCTTCTTCGCCCTCTCCTCCGTTTCCTTTCTCTTTCTCCTCCTTTATTTCTTTCCTCCCCTTTCCCTCCCTCCCTCCCTCTCTTTCTCTTTCTTTCTAATACACGATCAGAGCGTTTACCGTAAAACATAGTAACTCCGATCGTTCGTCTACCTTTGCGAACACGATTCCAATTTATCTGTCCGGAGTAATCTTCATATTTCTGAAGGAAAAAAAAAAAAAATAATAAAAAACAAAAAATTACACGTTATGGATCACAGTTGTGTGTGTATTTCTCTTTCTCTCTCTCTCTCGCACGCACGGACACACGCGCGCTCGCGGACGGATTTCTTTTC
Organism: Dolichovespula saxonica; assembly: GCA_911387935.1. Taxonomy (NCBI): domain Eukaryota; kingdom Metazoa; phylum Arthropoda; class Insecta; order Hymenoptera; family Vespidae; genus Dolichovespula; species Dolichovespula saxonica. The sequence goes on along the minus strand of OU426998.1, from coordinate 5,776,755 downwards.
CTTCCTTCCTTTCTTTCTTCTTTTTTTTTTTCCTTTTTTCCCCATTTTCTTTCCTTAAACCTACGCGAAGTTTCTTCACTTGGATTACGATTAACGTTTCTTTATTTAACCGGAAAAGACTCGAGCTCGTTTCTTCGGCTACCTTATTTGGATTTACATTGGGGAAAAGAAAAAAAAATCGAAGATAAAAGGTCGCTGAAAGACTTTCGATGTATCTTTACGTTTAGGGTCAAGCAATCTCTCTCTCTCTCTCTCTCTCTCTCTCTCTCTTTCGTGGCTGCTTAGATCGCGTAGTAGAAAGGAGTCTTGGAATCGGACTCTCTCGGTCGATTGAATTCTCTTCGCTCGTTGTGTTGCGTAGCGCATGCGCAAACACCTGCGCTCTCGAACGAGGCACAAGAGAGAAGTTAATGGGTGCGCCACGATGACGACCACGACCACGACCACGACCACGACCACGACCACGACCACGACCACGATCACGACCACGACCACATCATGATGATCACATGATGATGATGACGACGACGACGACGATGACGACGACGACGACGACGATGATGATGATGATGATGGTGATGATGGTGATGTAGAAGGAGGAGGAGGAGGAGGAGTAGGGTTCTGCACTTGCGCGAACGCGCCTGACCCAGATGCCTCGCGAATGAAACTCATCTGGCAACACCCGTTTTCTTGACATCCTTGGGCCCGATAAGAGAGGACAGAAGAAACGACTCCAAGGAGAGAATTTCTTTAACGATTTCTTTTCGCGCTCCTCGTACGGACGAACCCTCGCGAATGACTCGTCTAAACTCTACGTTTCTCTGTAAGATTATTTACGCAGGTAGGAACGCGACAATGCGACGAAATCGTTCGGGGAACTTGAAAAGTATTCATTTCTATCCGAGCGCGTCCACCACCACCACCACCATTAGCACCATGAACGAGCCTCGATCATCCACGGACTCATTTATGATTTATTTTTCCTTTCTTTTTTATTTTTTATTTTTCTTTTTTTTTTATATACGAAAATAGCGATCTTTTTAAATTCATTCTTAAGTATAGGTATGTGTGCGTGCGCGTTTATCCTCAACGTAGATAATAAAAGAAATGGTTAGATCTCGCGTGCTTGAATTCTTAATTACTAAGAAGAAGAAGAAGAAGAGGAGGAGGAGGACGATGGGAATCGTAAGCAAAAAAAAAAAAAGGAGGCGAGTCAAAGGGGTTAAGGCCAGAATATTATCGCGGGTAAATGAAAAGGCTGAAAGGTCGCGACGAGTGAAACTCATCCCATGCCGTTTACCTACCGACATCCTTGGGCCCGATAAGGGGCACCGAAGAATTTCCTTCGAGTGCAAGGCCTGGAATTCGAAACGCGCGCGCGCGTCTCGGCCTACCAAGAGAGAGAGAGAGAGAGAGAGAGAGAGAGAGAGGATAGGCCGAACTTGCTTACCAAGAAAACGCAATCGGCGTGACTTTCCATCGTGAACTTTTCGCTCGAAATTCAACCTTCTCTTCTTCCTCCTCCTCCTTGAATTTAATTGGACTCGTTGCAAGGGATTGAAAGTAAGTATACATAGGTATACTGCTTGAAGCGAAAGAGAGTGTGAGAGAGAGAGAGAGAGAGAGAGAGAGAGAGAGAGATTGAGTGAGAGAGGGAGAACGTATTATTGATCGAGATAAGGTCGAAAAAGAAATGGTAAAGAAATGTGTCGGGGTATTTAAAATTTTTATCGAAGAGGTCGATCCCATAAAATCGACATTGAGCGTGTAATGAGGAGAGCCTCTGCAGTATTGCGAAAACTATAAACGCGCGTGACATCGTACCCGGCGGTAAGTTCTCGATGATTTTACGGAAGCAATCGATTATTGGATGACAGCTTAACGACGGCGATCCCTCTTTCTCTACGATCGAACTCGCTTAACGTAATTATGATCCTTTCGCTTTTTCATTTTTCTTTTTATTTCTTTATTTTCTTAAAAAAAAAAAAAAAAAAAAAAAAAAAATCCTTCTTTCTCTTTTTCCTTTAACAATCACGTCTCGTCTCCAAAGCTTCGTCCTTTCCTCCTTCCCCCCCCCCCTCCTGTATCCTTAACTCGAAACGTAGATCATTGCGATCGCGTAATATTGACCTTGACTTTCGAAAGTCTCACGTTCGGTTCGTCGTTCGGTTCTCGTTCGTGCAAGTCTCGTAAAAAAAAAAAAAAAAAAAAGAAATATTGCTGACACACTTTCTAGATCTTACCCACGGCCTTCTATGACATTTATTATTACGATCGGCTATTATTACGAAGCTTGCAATCCGCATTCGGGAAGTCTCTCAACTTGGTCGAACGTCTTGGTATTATTCTCGTCGCGTCTAATATGACCTACGACCTCGTAGCAACCTCGTCGATTATCGTCGATAGAGAGAGAGAGAGAGAGAGAGAGAGATAAGGTCGAAGACCAAACGTTAACTATTCCTCCTAAAGAAAATGTACTTGGCCGATCGATCGATGTTTTTAAAACATCTTACGTATAATATCTGCGTTATCGTTTATTTTATTTAAAGGTAAGCATGAGTTACGCGCGTCGATCTTGATTCTTCTTGAATTATTCAGCTTCCGGTAGGTTTCTCTTCTTTGTATATATAAAAAAGAACAGCACAGAAAGAGAGAAAGAGAAAGAGAGAGAGAGAGAGAGAGAGAGAGAGAGAGAGAGAGAACGCGGATCGAAACGATTCACCTCGATGTTAGAAACCGTGAAGAAGTGCGACTAGGACTTTTTTTTCGTGAACTTCGTGAGAAACTATCTATGAGATTTGTATATCTCCTATGTTCTGTGACTTTCAGAAAAAAAAAGGACTATTAACGATATAATTGGATATACTATATTTTTTTCTTTTTTGTTTTTGCTTTTGCTTCTTTTTTTTTTCGTCCCACCTATCGCTTTCTATGCCTAACTGTTAAGTTATTTATTCGCATGGATATCGCCACTTTCTCGGACACTATCATGCACCGCCTATCATAATCGTATCGACGTCAAAATTGATTAACGTGATCTTATGCGAGCCACTTATCTACGTCAAATGGCTATTCGATTAATTAAATACGATGGCTCTCTTTGATATTGCGAAAGAGATAATGACAATAGAAAAAAAAAAAAGGAAGAAGAAGAAGAAGAAGAAGAGGAAGAAAAAAAGAAGAAGAAGAAGAAAACATCGCATTGACATAAACGTGACTCGCGGGTTACACGTGGCATTCGTGTTCCCGTTCGATAATAATATTGCGTTCGACTATTGCATTTATTGTAAACAAACGAGTTTAACTTTCTCAGGTCAGTCAACGACCACCTTCGTCCTTTAGCTGTCGAGGGAGGGGGAAGGGGAGGAGGGCGCGCTATTCTTAGACGCTCGAGATAATAATCGTTACGTAAGCTGAATCATTATCCTTAACCTTTTTGAGCGACGCCGCGTCGTTTCTTTTGCTTTTCTTATTTTCTTTTTTTTTTTTTTTTTTTTTTTCGTAAAACTTCGATCCATCCCGAGACGCACGATTCGATACGCACCTGTCAAGTCGAACGAACTGAGAATAAAGCGTAGCGCAATCGTTGGGATCTAGCGGGACATTGGCGATCGAGAGTTTGAGGTCGAATAACGTTCTGTCAATTGGAACATTTGCAAGTCGTGTGAAAATTATCTCAATGGATCTCTTTCGATCGATACTTCATCGATATCATTATCTTCGTTTATTATGCATACATATATACATATATATATATATATATATATATATATATATATATATTTACATATACATATATATGTATATATATTTGTATAGGCCTATAATATTTGTATATTTTCATCGAAAATAATTCGTTTTTAATTCTGTCTCTCTCTCTCTCTCTCTCTCTCTATCTCCCCCTCTCCAACTCACCTTTCTCATCTCTTATTAATGAGCCTCGTAACGAATCGTAAAAATGATTTTTATTCGAAGGTATCTTTTTAAACGCGACACCGGTTTTGGGGGTATCGCCGAGAGAATTCCAAGGAACGATGGAACGAAACAAAAAGTAGTACGTGCGAGGAGCATATTTACGGGTATCATTAACCGTGTCTTAACACCTGCGACGCGGATCCGCATGTCCTAATGACTGTCATTATGTTCGCACGGTTCCTCCGGTGGCCGTGAAAGAAAAAGCGATGTCTTTATGGAAATTAAACGATGGAAAAGTTATAAAAGCACGCGCTTTACGGGTGATTAATATACATGGAACACGTTTTGTCACTATTGAGATTCGCCGAGATCTCCTCTTACCTTCTCCGCGTAATTAAGAACTTCTTTTCGTTAAGTATACGACGCATAACCGGGTATCTTTTTATTTCGAGGACGGTATAATATATTATACTTCAAAGGGAAGGATACTTGCTTTTATTTATTTATTTATTTATTTATTTTTTTTTTTTTATTTCATTTTATTCTATTCTTTTTTTTATTCCGTTTATTATTTCGTTCTAATAAAGCGAGAGAATAAAACGATGGAAAGGAGGAAGAGGAGGGGGAGGAAGAAGAAGAAGAAGAAGAAGACGGAGTGAGTGAGTGAGTGAGTGAGTGAGTGAGAAGGGATCGTTTTCTCGGTATCAACTTCCATGTATCATTTTTCGTACGAATGGGACACGGAAGGTGGAAGTTTGATAGCCGTGACACGTTTCCGCGTTCGCAAAGGCAGATGCGCACGAGTCTCGCGGAGCTTCCAAGTCTCTCTGTAGTCTTTATTTTGTGTTAGTAAAGGAGGATGAGAGATGAAGAAGAAAAAGACGAAGAAGAAGAAGGAGAAGAAGAGGAAGAGGAGAAGACAGAAAGCGTATGGCCGAGGAAGCGAGCTAGCTCGCTAGCTCGTAAGCTAGCCCAGCTAACCTAGCTAACCTAGCTAGCTAGCTAGCTCTTGGTATCCCATTACGTGCATATGAGCATCGATGCGCTTATGCCAATGGCAGAGCGCGAGGGGCCAATCCACAGCACACACACACACACACACACACACACACACACATGCACACACCGAGCACGATACATTTACCGATTTCTCTCATCGAGCCTTCGGAGAATCTACGTGCTCTCCTCCAACCGATCGCCTCTTCATCCTCCTCGTCCTCCTCCTCATCCTCCTCCTTCCAGCATCCTCGTAGTCCGTGGACCGAGAACAACTCGCGGAGAGATTTCTAACGGCGCACGCCCGTCCTTATCGCCGTCGAGATAAAATCGTTTTATCCTTACCGATCTCCTCGGGTTCATTAACCGAGGAACTCGACTCGTCCACGTGAGGCTAATCTTTATCCCATCGAATCTTTCCTATATCACGGGACTAAATCGGATTGATCATTAGAAACAATTTCATACTTCTCTTTTTTTTTCCCCTTTCTATTCCTTATTTACATTTTTCAATGCATTTTGGAATGGGAAATTGGAATCGGTAGACGCGTCCGTCTCGATCGATCGATCGATCGATCGATTCGATCTCGAAAACACGTTACGACGTTGTTTTTTTTTTTTATTTTACTGTCCTAGGAGAGGGTAGTAGGGAGGGAGGGAGGGAACGAGAGGTAAACTTCGCATCCTCCGGTTAATCCATACGCGAGGGTTTTCCCGTAAGCTTAAGAGAATCGACGTGCCCGTGACACAGAACTGTTACGCGTTTCCGCGTTCACGGCCGAACGGAGAGACGCGAGCTAACCAAGCTGTCCCCCTCCCCTCCGTCCATCCTATCTACGCGAGCTCTCGATGGTGGTGATGATGGTGGTGATGGTGGTGATGGTGGTGGTGGTGGTGGTATCCCATTACGTGCGTTACGAACGTCGTCGCGTTACTCCACCTATTCGTACGAGGCCGTCGCCGGCGTACCATTTTCTTCGGTGACATCGAACTCTCTAACTCGAAATCTAGAAAAAATATATAAATAACTCCGCGAAACCTTAAGACCGACTCGAATCGGGGGATGAGGGGGATGGTGGGTGGGGAGGCTTGTGGGAAAAGAGGAAGTCTGTGTGCGCGTGCGTGTGTGGTTATACATTGGTAAAAGTGGGCATTGTCCTGCGCGAAAGTAAGGAAAGAGAAAGAGAGAGAGAAATAGAGAGAGAGAGAGGGAGGGAGAGAGAGAGAGAAGGCTTTTTCAGACTCGGAAGCGGCGAGTTGAAGGATGGTGCCCGTTATGATGATTATCGTGCGTCGGATGCGGTTAATACCGCGCGACGCGCTCCTACGCGCGTCTACTCTCTACTAGAGCTGTCCACGTTGAACCGTTCTTTCCACGACCTCCATGCGGATTTTCTCATGCGCCTGCCACCGTTTTTTCTTTTTTTTTTTCGTCTCTTTCTTTTCCTTCTTTTCCCTTTCTTTTTTCTTCTTTTTTTTTTTCTTCTTCTTCTTCTTCTTCTTCATACGTACGTACACACACACTTCGCGTACAAACATTATCGCGCGACGTCGAGCTCCGAGTACGTGGGCCGTGCGCGTGAGAAGTAGTCGATTGCACCCCCCGCCCCCCCAAAAAAAAAAAAAAGAAAATGGAAGAAAAAAAGAACCGATAACAAAACGAAAAAAGAACGACAGGAAGGAAGGTGATAGCACGTGCGAAAGACACGAAATGGGATTTTTGGAATTCGTAATTTTTGCCGGGTGAAAAGGAAATCGTGCTTGTGAAATTCGTACGCCGATGACACGTAGTTAATATCCTGCCGATTGGCACGAGTCCATTCTCGGAAAGCGTTACA
>OU426998.1:5762506-5765006 GCA_911387935.1 Dolichovespula saxonica | reverse complement strand
CTCTGCACACTCTTGCTTTTCTTTTTTTCTTCTTATTTCTATTTTTTGTTTTTTTTTTTTTTTCTTATTATTATTTCTATTTCTTCCCTTCTTATTTATATTTCTTTCTTTTTTTCCTTATACGTACAAAGTGTATCCGTATAATAACGCACGCGTGTTTTTGCATTGAATTTTTAATTGCGTGCTTTACGATTGGGAAAGTTCTCGGAGGATGCATATGGGGTGGTGTCGCGTGAAAATTTGAAACGATCTTGATTGACGATAAAAAGAAAATAAAAAAAAGAAAAAGAAAAGGAAAAAACGTAATGTGTTCACGATCGAGTAGGGATAATTTTGTAAATTGCGTTAATATATCGTAACGCAGGTAGTGGCGTGTCCTTTCGTATTCGTACTTTTTACGGATAAGAAAGTGGGGGAGGAGAAGGAGAAGGAGGAGGAGGAGGAAGAAGAAGAAGAAGAAGAAAAAAAAAAGAAAAAAGAAACAACGAGTCGTGTCGTAACGTCGTTAAAGGCACGATATGCGAGTGACACCGTGCGTAATCCATCATCATTACTTTTTCCATAGCTCCTCGTCACGTCTTATTTCCGACGTTAGAAGCATGCAAAACATTCAACCGGCACACGCTCGCGCGAACTCTCTCGTAAGAATTTAATCGAGACACGATTACGAGAAAAAACGAATCGATCGAGACACTCTCTATATTATATCGTGGTAAGATTGTCAATGAGCCGGTAAAAGAGGAGATTTGCATTTATTATACCAGACGCAACCCAGTCGAGTTCACTATATATATATATATATATATATGCTGTACCATAGTAGAATGAGAATTAAAGATCGATTATCGTCTCGATACTTGGAATTCCTTTTTATTGCACACCTGTGCTATGTACGACGTAGAGAAGACAAACACGCGCGCATATAAGAAATACGAAGTATGTCTATGCATGCATGCATTCGAGTCTCAACGAGATTTTCAAGTTATCGCCCGATTGTATTCAATTTCTTGTTTAACGCACACACGAATCCAAGTTAGTAACCACCTCTAGGGACTTTCGCGAGGACGTTGAAAGATAATGTTTACGTACGACTATGTTATTCCTTCGCATTTACATATTTTCGTTTCTAGGCGCGAACGAGAAAAAAAAAGAAAAAGAAGATAGAAAGAAGAAAAGAAAACGTAAAAGAAACGATGAGCTTATATTGACATAGTATAAATATATATGTACGTATATATATTCTTTTTTTTCAGACAAATAAGAGAATAGGAGAAAGAATAAACGAATTAAGAGAAATCGTATCACGATTTTCGATCTTTGGAGATTGATCGAGGATCGTTTTGTTTCTTTTCTTTTCTTTTCTTCTTCTTTTTCTATCTTTTTTTTTCTTTTTTTTTTTTTTTTTTTAACGGAACGATGCGACTCGAGATTTCCTTCGTGACTTTCGAAAAGTAATCGGCAACGTGTAAATTAACCGTGTATACTAAATCATGCCCGTTGTATTTGTAATTAACATTTCATCTTTAAAAATAAGAAAGTCATAGACCCGAAGTTGGAGAGGGTTCTCTTTCATCTTTGACTTTCCCTTCTTCGAATTTACGTAACTCGGTTACTACTACCTCTCCCTCGATAAATGACGAACGAAAGCATAAAGGAGTACAATCGTATTCATAAGAACGACGTCAAATACTCGTTTGCATCTACTCGAGCGACGCATTAACGCTTTGAAGGAGCCATATAACATTAGCTCTCTCGATAACGCCGTTCTTACATACATACATACATGCATACATGCATAAATAAACACATACATACATAACTATATACGTAGGATTTTCTTTATTTCCTAACCGTGACACACAAATCGTATGATCGTAGCACACACACCACTGTGCATACCACTACAATTAGCATAACCATCGGCTCATAGTTAAAACGAACGAGAATGTCTCAATACGTGCTATAACGCGTGCATAATAATTTCATTTATTTATTTGTCCGTTTCTACGACCCAATAATGTTAGTTGGAACATTGATTTTTTTTTTTTCCAAATCATTTGGAATGTAACGAAATGTAATAATGATTTCTATACGCGTTGCGATCGGCAAGAAATATGTTTTCTTTCATACTTTCTTTTTCTTTTTTATTATTATTTTTTTTTTTTTAACCCATCAACGATCTACGTCGATACCAACTCGACGTCGCATTTCGTTCAAGCGATTCCAATGTCGGCGCATTGGTAGTTTTATTTACTCGCAAGCGATGCCCAGGCATTCGAAGAATATTTCTTTATGATTTTATGATTGCAAATCGATTGGTATGGAGATTAGATAATTACGATCTATAGGCCGACACGAAAGGATAGTATAGAACTTTCATGTCATAATATTTATCATAATCAATGATTTTCCATTATTATGACGTAAAGATGAAAAAGAAAAATATAATAAGAAAATATAATAAGAAAAGTTCGAATGGAGAAACTAAAAGTTCATATCG
>OU426998.1:5735006-5757506 GCA_911387935.1 Dolichovespula saxonica | reverse complement strand
TCTATCTCTTTTCGCTCGGTCGACGTCTATCCAACGTAAAGTTAAGTCGCTTCTAACTGTAAGATAACCGACCGACCGGTCCGGATTGCGTAGACATCGCGAGCTCTTCTTTCCTGTCTCCTTTTTCTTTTTTTTTTTCCTTCTTCTTCTTCTTCATCTTCTTCTTCTTCTTCTTCTCACACCGGACGTGCTCTTTCACCTTTCGCGACGATCTTCAATGAACCCAACCATATTAGTGATTCGAGCGTAAAGCTTACAAGCGTAAAAAAAAGCGTTGTTTGATCTTTGATAAGTATTATCTTATGATCTTTCGAAACTTCCCTGTTGCAGATGGAGGATGGATAACGAATGATAATAATCGTCAGAGAGACGACTAAGTCCGGAAGATGGGTAATAACGGTAGTTCCCATCAACAGTGTCCCTCGAACGGGGGCCTATCTCAAGATATGGCACGTGGATGGACTCAGACCTTCCCTCGGGAACTATCGAGACACCACTCGCAGCCGCCTGGACATAAGGTCCTCCCGGAGCCACCCAATCAAAGGCTCCGTGCCACCAATAATGGTAGTATTATTCACAACGGCGGGACCATAAGTGGACGCAGACCCACGGCTCAGACGTTGCCACACGATCTTAATAAGGTAACCAACTGTGTCTCTGCGTTTATGTGTGCGAGCGCGCGTGTATCTCTCTCTCTCTCTCTCTCTCTCTCTCTCTCTCTCTCTCTCTCTTTCTTCTTTAAGACGTTCTCAAAGATTCAACGTCATTGAGAACGGTCTTTAAATATTTTACCGTGGCTAAAAGAAGTAACTTGAATTAGCGATAAAAGAATGATTGATCCTTTAAAGACGTCGTATAACTTTAAACGTTTTGCCTACGAGCATTTCCAATGCTTCGACCTTGAAGTATCCCCCTGGCGTGACCTTAATAAGGCAAAAGCTGACCGATTCATTTCTCCGAATCATACGAGTACCTCGTAGCCGTATAAAGAGATCTTGTCCTTTTATTTTCCTTTCTTTTTCTCTCTTTTCTTTTTGTTTCTTTCTTTTTTTTTTCGATACTTCGTCGTGAACTACATACCACGAAAATGCTAATATCCCTTCGTCGTTTTTGTATCGTTTCAAAAGATATGGAATTCGGAGAAGGTTGGCCACGGGCCAGGCGTTACATCGATAACCCGGTTAAGCGTTCGTTTTAGAAAGCCTTTTTTTTTTACCGGAAACACTCGGAATGTATTACGTGACCTTCGGTGTACTCCGTTATTTCATTATTATACAAAGTCTCGTTAAGTTTTCTATAAATTTGCCTCTCGTTACGTGAAAGTCGAGCCAAACGTATACCGCTTTTTCATACGGCGCAATTTAACATAGGATTATAAATGGAACGACGCTCAATTTTCGTGACAATGTATGACGAGTTTTGTTATTTTAGCAAGGAGTATTTCGTAGCAGAAGTACATCGGCGTCGAACATAGGTGTATCTAGATCACGGAAGTCCGATCATCATCACTGTTGTCATTATCAAAGCGATTCTCATTGCATGGACAATGAAATGCAAGAATTGAAAAGATTTGGTAGCGAGCCAGACCTAAGGTATTCGCCAACGGAACGCTGCAATACGACTGGCAGACAACACCACGTTCTAGAACGTCGTCATTGTGCCGGTTATTATCCTGAAAGGGATTCCAGAGAACGGGAGAGCCGATACAAGGGCAAGAAAAAGTACAAAGCACCGGCACCACCTGGCAATGCAATGGCCGACGGTTCGTCGCCTGATTCTTACAAGTGGGAGCTCGGTCAGGATGGTAGTCGTTGTAGACACGAGGAAGAAGTCCAGCCGCCGCCCAGGAGGTCACGGCTTTTTAAGACAAGAGCGGAAACGAAGAGGGCACAGATCAACTGGATGTCCAACTCGTCCGCGCAATCCCATCAGGAACGTAACGAGGCGGCAGCCATTGAGAACGAAAGAAGGTGGAGGAACGAGCGTTCTTCCATTAACGAGAATAATAAGAGGCTATCCTGGCGGGAACAGGATCAACAACAACAGCAACAACAGTCACAGTCGCAGCAACAGCAACAGGATCGATGGTGCAGGGACGAATTGTCGAGACGTTCGAAAAGATTCGACGGAAAGAACACGCTGCAAAGGAGTATGAGCAGTCCCGAGTTCCAGGCTGAACTTATGCAGGTAGCTAGGAAAGTGAGGAATAAGTTGAACTGCGGTAGGAAATCGGCCAGTAGTCCCCTTGATTCCTCTAACGTTGCGTCATTAGAACGTAAGAGCGCGGAGCTTTCGAAGAGCGCGAAGGAAAAGAAATTGATCGTCGAGGAACATAAAAAGATGGAAAAGAGAAACTCAAAGACGACGAACGTCGAGGAACGAACTGTCGAAGGTAACGTAGAGTTATTTCCCCTAATCTTTATTTCTAAATGAAATTTGCATATTACTTGCTAGAGGATCGTTGAGAATGTTGATTTTCGTCCTTTCAGATGGAATCGTTTCGCGCATCAACGAGGAGAGAAGGCTTATAGCCGAGAGATGTAACAGATTGGAAAACAAGGCGACCTCGTACGAGGAACGTAGGAACGATTTAGGAAGGAGCAAGGATTGCTCGAAGGAACGAGAGGATAATGGAATAGTTAATAAGAAGAGGAACGTCGAGAGGTCGACTAATTTCGAAGAGGATGCTACGAGTCAAGGTAGGAAGCCATTGAAGGAGAGGCTCGATACGCTTGGACGTTCCATCGAGGATAGATTTTCTGACAAGCAAAGGAGAGACTTTGATGATTATCAGAGATCGAACGATCAAGCGAAAAATCGAAAATTTGAGGATGTCGTCGATGCCGGAAGAAGCAGATCGGAAAGTCCGATAAGGCATCGCAGTAGAGATAAATTCGATTCTCGAGGACAAGGATCCGGTAGGGAGAGTACGCCGGAACCGCAGGAACATAAGGGAAGGGACAAAGAAAATTCAGATCCGAAGTGGTGTAAAAGGGAGACGAAAACTAATGATAGTAAGAACATCGAAAAGAGATGGTCGGACGGTGAGATGTTGTTGACGGAGAAGAAGGATCCAAACGCCAAAGATAAACTCACGAAAATTACAGAAACGAAGGAACCACCACCGGTCGAGAACTGGCACATGTAAGACCACTGCCCTTATGTTCCTATTTTTATTTTCTTAAGCGTAGGTTATAAGATAGTAATTTTACTTTTACAGATTACCGCGTACAGAGAAGTCAACGCCAAAGACATTCTATTTTGGCATGGACGAGGCCTTATCCAAAGAATCACGAAATAGCGTAGACCAACAAATGCACCACATCCAGTCGAGATTACAGGTTAGAGAAAACAACAGATCGAACGAATATAACATCGAAGACGGCGACGAAGTGAGTTAGAACGGGACACCGACATTGACAAATTTAAACGATCGTTAACGTATCGATAACGATGAATCGTTAATTTTAGATAAAAAACGGACCGGAGGATATCGCCTTGAAACTACGACCTACGCTACCGAAGAAACAATTAGAAATACCGAGATTTTCTCCCTCGGCAGCGTGGAGGTTGTTGTCAGCGTTGGAAGCACCCGGACCAACGATGAGTACAGCTAGCGAGGAAATTCCAGTAAGCGAACGTAGAAAATAATTTACACGAAGAAAAGTAACGATCGAACTATAAACTCTATATACATACATATATATGTAAATTGCAGGTAATGTTCGAAGAAAGGATCGAACGTTTATCGAGGCCACCTCCGCCGCCATTGATAGCCCTGGGACCTCGAAGTTCGCACGACAAATCAGGTGATTCGGGTATTTCAGGAGACGCCGGAGCCGGTAACGACGATTCCTTGGACGTTAGCACGATGAACAGAATAAAGACACCGGCAACTACGAGACCGACGTGGACTCCTCAACAAGATTTAGGCGAAGAATCAAGCAGCGACGCTGGCGTGGATTCCCCCCCTCCGATACCGGCGCCATTGAAATTTACACCGAAGGCTCACGTCTTTTCTCTGTCATTGCCGCGCGACGAAAACAGGATGTACCTTTATAATCCCGAGGCGAAGGTCAAGGAAGGATCGGCGTTCAATTCGTTGCAAAAGTTAAAGAGATCGATGTCAGGAGCATTCGGACTCGGTCCGTTGGATCTCGAAAGGAAACGCACAGGCGACGTGCTCGATGACAATTGGCTATTGTCCAGTAGTGCACCGAACTCGTTGCAACTCAATCAAATTACGGACGTGACTCGATCCTCGCCGTCTGCTTGGAAACAAGGCTTCGACGACGAGGAGGACGTTGACGGCGACGACGACGACGACGACGACGACGACGACGACGACGACGACGACGACGATGACGACGACGATCAAGAAGACACCGAGGACAGAAACGACTTCCCTGTAATCATGAAACCTCCGTCATTTTCTTATTTAGCTTCCGGTGGTCATGTCATGTATTTACCAGAAGCCAATGGTACGGTGTATCAACCACAGGGTATGAATTACAAGAGCAACGGTCCTACGACGAAACAAAATTTTGTTAATTCCGCGACGAAGTATAAAAAGAATGCCGTGGACGATACGAAAAAGTCATCTACGATCGAGGAAAAATCCCGAAAGTCGAAAAACTTGAGATCCTTCGGGGAGAGATCATCCTTCGCTGATAGAGGTTTCAATTCGCATAATAGATTTTCGAATTTTTCCAAGTCCTGCGAAAATATATCGGAGATGAAACAGAGAAGCACGTCGCCTAACGTCGAGCAATCGCAAAACGTTCAGGACAATAAGGAATCGTCGTCCGATATCAAAGCACCGGCTAAACATAATTCGAAGGGGAAACGATTTACGTTTCAATCTACCGTAAGGCAAATCGAAAGACGTAGATTGGCCGAGAAATTGTCTCGCGAGGCCGAGGCTAAGGAACGTCAGAGGAAAGGAGAGCTCGAAGCTATGAGGAAAGTCGAGGAAGAGTTTCAACGGAAACGGGCGAGAGAGAAAGCGAATATTAGACAACAGCTTCGATTGTATAATATGGACGAACATCTCAGGTAGAGATTTTGTGACGTAACGTAATTCGTATATATCACACACCATACACATACACACACACACACACACACACACACATATATATATATACACAATACCAAGTATAACATTTGATGTTATTGTATATATTAATTTTCAACGTCCGTTTTGATCGATAGCAGTTTGCCTTCCGCTTGGGACACGTCACAATTGTCACGAGCCGATCCCGATGGTGCACCGTCATCGTCGGCCTCGTCGCCAACATCTGCACCTCTCGGAACCCTAACGGCGAATCGTAAGAATAGCGTTAGCAGCGACGAGCACCATAGAAAAAGAGGGGCCAGTTCAGAATCGAAACAACAACAGAAAAGAGAGTACAAAGATTATAGGCCGAAGTACTACGCTTGGACCCCGGATAATTCGTCGCATTTAGAGTATAAACAGACGACCGTACATCCTAAAGTCATTTGCGACATTCCAAAGAGTTCGGCGGTCTTTGTCGATGCTAATGTTCACGGTGGCAAAGCTACGAATCTAAACTCTACGCCTAGGTCCGATAATTACAGGTAACAGGTGATTGAGGTGATTGACATCGATCGCCTTAATATATTTATTGTTTAGGCTTATTTAACGAACGTTGACTCGTGTTATACAAATAGAAAGGATTTCGCTCATGGTGCCGTTGCAGCGAGGTCATCATTAGCCAGCAGCGATAGTGAATTATCGCAACCAAATACCAGGCCACATTCTAGGCAAACAGGAGCCAAAGGCAAACCTCTACGTTCTAGGTATGTTCGAACCAATCCTCCCGCCCTCCCCTTCCCCCGTGCCTTTTCTCCATGCTTAAATACCGGCCAGCCAGCATCGATAATATATTTGATCAAATAGGCAAATTTAGTAGAACGTTGGAATGGATCTAGGAGGATTCGTTGAATATATACGATTCAATTTCTAAACCCTATTAGCGAACGAGATTACGTTTAATCTTAATGAGAGTTTGTTCAGCGGCATGTTGCATGACCTCATCATCTTACGCTCATATAACATTTTTTTTTCATTTCGTTGAAAAAAAAAAAAAGAAAAGGAAAAAAAAATACATAGACCCGTTATGTTATATGAATCGTTCGAAATTATGAGAGCTGTTACTAATGTTTGGCTTTTGATTTTTATTTCATGCAGGTTTTAAAATGAACGTAAAGTAAGTAGTTTTAACACTTCTAGTCATCTAACAACGCTTTGATTAAAACAAAACGATCGGGCATCGGGCTGTCTCGCGCTTCTCTACCATTATTTACGTATTGGGCTAGAAAGGAAGGTGCCTATATATATATATAATAAAATAATACATAGATGGATCGTAATAATGTTGAGACATTAATTAATTATGATGTGGCTTAAACGATTAGATGAAATTACGATACTTTTTCGAAAAGGGAGAGGTAGATGTAAGGCACGAAGGAAACATATAAATGATGCATGTGTTAGAATCGAAGACAAAAATGAAAAGAGTGAGAAAACGTTGAATAGGTCGGCTAGCCCAGAACGAAGCGAGGAAGCCGCCAGTTCGGAGGATGAAAGCCCAGTGGAACCAATCAAGCAAGAACGGAATCCCATTAATGGCTTTATATTAAACGGAGTCCAACCTTTTGTGAGGGAGAAGAGCTATCGACCCATTTCCTTTAATCCTCAACCACCCCAGCCAATTCCAAGTTAAATGTTTATTTTATAGTTGTTCAAACTTCTTCGTAAAATTAACAATAGGTGCGAACCTATTCGATATTTTTTTTTTTTCTTAATATTTACAATAAGAATCTATAATAAGTGAGAGAGAGAGAGAGAAAGAGAGAGAAATTAAGAAAAACAAAAAAATATAGGGTACGATTTAATTGGAAATTAAAATTTATTATAGAGAGATGCTATTTTATATATAAAAAGAATATTTTTGTTTTTATACATAAACAATATACAATCTGTACGTGTAACTAATGTCAAATAATGATTTGTCATGTAACAAATAACATGATCTAACTCCTAACCAAATGTGTTCCATGTAATTCTTGATACATTCGTTTAGTATTTAAACATAAGATATGATAGTTCGTATAAGTACAACAACGAATCAAAGATTATTAGCATATGGTAAATGCGCTATTGCATTATAAATTAATGCAGTTTAACGAAACTGTGTGCCGAAATAATAGTTACATCGAATAAACTATTCCAAGTGGTTTAGGGTCCATATTTTGTAATTATGTACAGGTAACATGTGCAGAAAATTAATGCTAATGAATTGTACTCGATTAAATAATTACGTTGTTACGATTATGTCTTTTTTATTCGCGTCATACCTAAGTCTGCAAACATAACATCTAATTATTTATCGTAAGTACTAAATATAATATGCCTATAAAGAAAAAGAAATAACTATTTTATAATACAATTAGATTCACAAGAAATAGAAATGGAATGTAATCTCGAATTCAATTTTCGCGCCACGATGTAGGACAACGCTTCGGCAGTACTACCAAGATCAAATTCAGTATTTATTAAAACTTTTAAATTGTACATTAACCTTGACATTTAATTCTATTAATTTAGAATCGATAAATCATTAATTATATAAACGTTAACACGTAAACAATTATGTGAACATAATTGATTACATTTTATTATAGATATTAAATTCACTCGAGTAGTAGACGGTACTTGTGTTTTGTATGATCGAGCGTAATCGACTGTGATCAAAGTAATTTTTCTATTGAAAAAAAAAAGAAGAAGAAAGAAAGAAAGAAAATCATTAAAACTATGGATAGCGAAAATTTTAGAGAAACTGCTTCTTCTTCGGCGAATAATACCATTAAAAAATTACAAGAGAATTCTGGGAAAAATGTTATGTATGTAAGAATGACCATACTTTGCGAATTCATTAATTTTTCAAACTCGTGACTCCATATTGTTCTCTCTCTTCTTTAATTTCTTTTTTTTTTTTTTTTTGTAATTACGATCATTAAAATATTCGTATATAATTAAAGACAATCAGAATTCGAGGCAATGTTATTTGGTGAGAGCAGCGACGAGGAGGAGGACTCCGAAACGATAGAGAAAATAATGGAGGAATCTTCTGCCGGAAATTTACCGACTGGGCAGAGTGGCGCGAGCAATGCAAAGCGCATAGAAAATTTAGAAAATAAAGACGAGGCTAGTGTGATAAGCGTTACGTAGATTTCGATCGTTCCTTTTTTTTTCTTTTTTCTATCAACTTTACGTTATTTCGTTAGATCATTTTAACGTTGATGTGGTTGAACAATCGTTTGGGTGCAGCGTATTATAACATAGTGACGTCGGAATTATTCGTGATGGAGGACACTCACGACGACGTCGTTAATTTCAATATTACAAAGATGCTATTTAGACAATGCCAACCGCATTACATTGTCACGATACTTGGAATATTCGAGGATTTTCTTAATTGTATAAAAAAGCTCGTAGTCGCGGACGCTATGGAGGATAATCAAAGTTCGAGCTCGAGCGATCGATCGATTCAAACCATATTTAAGGCTTTACCGAAGAAAGAAAATAGCTATGATACCTGTTATCATCGGGTTCGATGCCTAAAACTCGATTCGGAACCGAAAGATGCCGAGAATTCTGAAAGAGTTACGTTTTTAAATGCTTTGCTCGATTTTAAGGCCCACGCGATGATCCACGCTTTAGGATTACTCTTAAGATTTATCGATAAACATTGGAATACCATTGCTCTTGATCCTTCCGGCAAAGCATCTTTCATCTCCTTGAATTACATTACTTTGTAAGTATCTCATTAGAATTATCAAGTATCCGATCATAATTAGTTTTTCCTCTTTAAAAATGTCGTCTATTTTCTTTTTTAACTACTTTTTCTAATAATCCTCGTTTCGTTATTTTTCTTTTATCTAAAAAAAAAAAATAATAATAAAAAAAGAGAAAACCTTGTAATGATCGACGACGACTCTTACAAAGCGTTAAATATCGTCCAAACGAAATATCATCCAAGTTTCTTCAAATTCGGTAACGCATCTACTAAAATACAAAGCGGTAGCTTGTTCGCACTGTTAAATTGTTGTAAATCGAGACCGGGTGTACAGTTTTTATGGTACGTATTAATGTTGAAATCAATTAGAATATATTGTGATTAATTAATGAAATTAAGAAACGAAACCAAAAATATATATATATATATATATATATATACATGTTCTTCTTTATAAGATATATTGATTGATTCTCATAGGAAAACAATTCGACGTCCGACGAGAGACATCGACGTGCTCAATCAAAGATTTGACGTTATAGATTTCTTCTTGGATCCAACTAATCAAAGCGTCGTTGAAAATTTAACAACATGTTTGAAAGATATTTATCGTTTAACGAACACAATACTAAGCCGTTATTTGGGTCCACGAGCGAGAGCTTCCGATTGGCAAAGATTGCATAAAGTTTGTTTTTTTATCTTCGAACTTGTAATTAATGTCGTCGGTTTTATAATCGAAATATAACTTTTGCAGACCGTTACCAACATAATTTACATCGCTTATATATGCGAGAATTATGACGACAAGATACAATTATTCAGGAAGATAGTTAATATTATTACGGATGAGATGCATTACGTGAAGTATTTCATCGAACTTATAGTTGACTTTGAAGCGAGCAAACGTGAGAATACATTTGTTGTTAGATCCGACGTTGATCCTCAATTGGACGAACGTATGATAATTCTTTGATTAACGAATTTCGTTTTTTCCTCATAAATTCTACCTTAACATCGTAATATAACTTTTGCAGTACGTAATTTAAAACATGCGTTACCGCAGCTCTTAACGAGGATGGGCGAAAAAGATATGCAAGACAATCTTCCCACGTCTGTTACAAGTTGCAATATGGTTTATCTACCAAATATCGGTTACGTGTTGGCTATCAAACAATGGAATCGTACTCCACCAGAAGATGATGACATTCCTGGTTTAGAATTCAAATTTACAATAAACGGCGTGCATTATTATAAGAGTCCTTGCGCCAGGGGTTCGTGAAAAAAAAAAAAATTATACTCCAATGTATTGTCATTTATTCGTATTATTAAGTGTACATTATTATTATGTATGATTTTCGTAATTGTAGAATTGGACAGCAGTATAGGTGATATAATGTCGAAAATAACGAAACGACAGAGTGAAATTATGTTGAAATTGGTACGGTATATAAACAAACACGCAAACTCTATATTAGGTGCTATACAGTTGTGCGCGGAATTGGACACGTGAGTAGATAACATTTTATAGTATTTATCGAGTAAAAGAAAATAAATGGAGGTCGAATGACGTCGGACGATCTTGACGTTGGATTTTAACATGACGTCTCTTACGTCAGGCAAAAATTGCGTTGTAAAAAGCGTATAACATTCACCATTCTCTGTCGGTCGGATGATAGTCGTAGAAACTACTACCGGGTGTGTGGTATATCATTAGAAAATTTCTTTCTCTTCCGGCAGATTGCTGTCCTTCTCACAAGTGGCACGGAATCATAATTACGTGAGACCAAATGTGGTCAAGTCGCAAGTTATAGCCGTGAAACAAGGACGGCATCCTTTACAAGAATTTCATACCACATATGTACCGAACGACATTTATTCTGGACAAGGGAAAAGCCTCGTCAAAATTATAACCGGTCCTAACGCTTGCGGAAAAAGTATATACCTTAAACAGGTCGCACTTATAGTGTTCATGGCTCATATCGGTTGTTTCGTACCAGCTGAATCCGCGACAATCGGTGTTATGACTCATATATTAACGCAAATCGTTACTATAGATAGTATTTCATTAGATGCGAGTGCTTTCTTGCAAACTCTTAGACAGGTAAATTTAAGAATAAACTTATATTTAAGAATGAACAAATCGAATGGATACCGACGATAATATATATTTATTGACAGATAAATATGGCATTGTACGCGTCAACTCCGAATTCGCTTATAATAATGGATGAGTTTGGCAAAGGCACATCCGAGACAAATGGTCTGTCATTACTGGCTGCTGTTCTAGATAGCTTCGTCGAGAGAGCCGTTTATTGTCCTCACGTATTCGCTGCAACACACATTCATCGTGTAACAAAGCTGTTGCCGGAAAATCCGATGATAGAAGCCCAAGTACCTTAATCATATTCCTGCTCGTTACTTTTGTCTGAGCATTATGCCAAATCGCGTTTATTGTTTCCAGACTTTTGAATTCATAACTAACAACGACGAGTCTCTGGCTTTTCTTTATCGCTTGGTAGTTGGAAATACCACTTGCAGTTTTGCACACTCCGTAGCTAAAAGTGCTGGTCTTAGCGAACAGCTTATAAAGCGCAGCTTAGAGGTATTATTAATTTAAGCGAGTTTTTTTTTTTTTTTACACGAATGAACATGAATATTACAGTGAACATTCGCCTATTTAATTTTCTCTAACGAATATATAGATTTTTAAGAACGTAAAAGAGGGAACTCTTCCTTCGCGTATACCCGAGTTTCAACGGAAAGATACGTAAGTTGTGTGCGTTACGCTAATCGCACGAGTACGCATAAACTTTTTCAATATACATATAATTTCAGGGTAAAGCATATAATCGAAAGAGTGGTCGTTCCAGACGTTGACTTCGATTTAGAGGAACTAAGGTCGTGGGTGCGGCAAGCGATATTACCGTCGTCGACAAAATTTTAACGAATAAAATACAAACGAACACGTCGTCGTATTTTTAACCGTACATATAAAAAAAATATATATATATATTCAATCAAAAAGTATTAACAGAAATAATCTCTCCTTTCGTTGATATACGTATATGATAATGAGAAACGATTTAAATATTACCGCCGAAGTTGCGCGCGCCGAACGAATTTGAACGTTTCGAACGATGATCGAGCGATGGCGCTTCGAGCGCTCTTACGGAGCTCAGGAACTCGGCAGTCGACGGTCGACTCCGCCAGGTGGCGGATCGAGAGGTTCGGCGCGCGCGGCCGACCGCGAGTTGGCGCTCGCGATCCTTCCGTTGTCAATAACGGACACTGGCAGTATCCCGGCAGAAAAGCGAACGTCTGTCTCTCTCTCTCGCGCGATTCAATGTACCTTCCCCGGATGTAATTCGTAAAGGCGATCTCGAAGCGTGTACCCCCGTTATCTCTGTGTACGTTTTTAGAGCTATCGCGGTCGAAGCGCTTTAGCGCGCTTCGTTTCAACGTCGTATAAGACGAGAACGAAGACGAGCGGCGTCTCGATTTGATAGTCGTCGCGTCAACCGACGACGACGACGACGACGACAACGTCGACGACTACTACACTACCACTACCACTACCACCACCACCACCACCATCACCACCACCACCAACACTACCACTACTATTATCAGAAAGAGGAAGAAGGAAGGAAGGCAACAGGCTCAGGAGACTTATCGTTGTCAAAACGCTCTAGGCGTGCGGATCCGCGACATTCAAAGCGACTATCGGGCGTGTGCTTTTCGAGAGACGACGCGAGTCCTGGGAAAAAAAAAAAGAAATAAGAAAAGGAGATACGCCCGTTTTTACGTTGGACCAATAGATACGAAAGGAAGAGAAGGAAGACGAAGAAGAAGAAGAAGAAGGAAGAATACAGTGACGCTCGTTCTTGTTCGTTGGCCGAGTTGAGGAAACATCGCGATCGGTCTTTACGATCGGCGCCACCACAAGCGCCGTTGCTCTCTCTCTCTCTCTCTCTCTCTCTCTTTCTCTTTCTCTTTCTCTCTCTTTCTCGACGATTTCCGACCGTTTTCGTTGACTCGAACGTGCCCGCGACGGCAACGACGACGGCAGAAGCAAGCGTACACCCCCACGGCAACGGCTCTTTCCTAGCCGAGGAACGGCCACCATTCTTCGAAAGGAGGAGAAGGAGGAGGAGAACGTCCGAATTCGAGGGAAAAGGAACATCGTCTTTTTTTATGCAGCCGGACGACTAAATGACCATGGACCGCGGCATGTGCAACATCGAGACCGGCAATAGCATAAACATCAAGAGAACGGACGGTGAGTTTTGGTCGTTGTCGTCTTGTTTCTCCAACTTCGTCGTTATCGTTATAGCTTAATAGTCAGAGAATGATAGAGAGAGAGAGAGAGAGAGAGAAGGAGAATTTTCAAAATTTCGCGGCTTCTCGTCTTTCTTTCCTATCAAATGCGATCTCTTCTTCTTCTCTCATACGCGCGAAATTTGCCGCGAACGGTCTCTCCCCCCTCTCTCTCTTTCTCTCTTTCTCAAGCTCTCCTCTTCATCCTACCCCACCCTTCCCTTCGCATCTCATTCCCTTCCCCTTTTCTATATCAACCTTCTACTCTTTCTCTAGCGGGTGTATCGACACGGGTTTGAACGGGGCAGCCCTTTCGTAAATTTCGACCGTTAAAATATTCGCGCGTGGGCTCTCTCTCTCTCTCTCTTTCTTTCTTTCCACGTCTCTTTATCTCTGTTTCTTATTCCTTCCTTTTTCCGTCCCTTCCCTCCCTCCCTTCATCTCTATACCGTCACAACCTTCATACTGTCGCAGCCTCGCGACCGGTTCTCTCTCTCTCTCTCTCTCTCTCTCTCTCTCTCTCTCTCTCTTTCTCTCGCTCGCTCTCGTTTCTCGTCTCTCGTCTCTCGTCTTTCGTCTCTCTCCTATATTTCTCTTCCAATCATCGCGACGTTCCCATATATGTACGGTGAATTTCGGAACTACGAGCATTTGATTTTTCCCTCAAATTTTTCGCGAATTTCCTCGTGACTGTTGGGTGCGACGCCATGTTGGCGCTTTTTTACATCTTCTCTCTCTTTCTCTCTTTCACTCACTCACTCACTCACTCAGTCTCTCACGCATATACACACACAGTAAACTATCGAACGACTCGTGCTATTGCTTCAAAACCGGCGACTATTTGTACCGGTCGTTCTGTCCTCGTCTAACTCATGGACAGATTGCCGGTAAAAACATCGTTTCTTACATACAATCTTATTGACTCTTTCTCTCTCTCTCTCTCTCTCTCTCTCTCTCTCTCTCTCTCTCGCTCTCTCTCGCTCTCTCTCGCTCTTTTTCTATCACACACACGCGCGCGCGTACTTTCACACTTGCTAACTAGTGCTCTCCGTTTTACCTCTCTCTTCCTTCTCCTTTGTCTTCTTCTTTACCAACTACACTTTTAAATCCGTGAGGATCAAAAGTAATCGTAACGGTCGTTCCGTATGACGTGTGCTCCTCGTCTTCGTACGCTCCACGCTGCATTGAAACATTAGACATATATATTTTCTAACGTTTTCTCTTGCAAACACCGTCGGATTTTGAATCTTTGAAACTATATATTGTTTTTGTTATTTTTATTATTATTATTATTATTATTATTATTATTAGTTCTAACAGTGAAATAATTTTAAATAAATTTCTAGAAAAATTATATTCGTACATATATTATCTCCGTGTTTGTACATAGGATACATACGTACGTATATATATATATATACATACGTACGTTCGAAAAAAGTATTTCGATCAGAATCTCATGCCCTTGACGTAGCCTTCATCGATCGAATCTCTCTCTCGAAGCGTAGGAGGAGGAGACGGTAGCCAAGCATCGATCATTCATTTTATCTAGCCGCTTTATAATTTGGACGATTCGTGTTTACACGAATAGAATTATTAATAACATGCAACGCATAAACGAATGGAACTGTCGATTTTGTTGATTGTCCTTTGGATCACAACGTCACGTTTTCCGGAAGTGGAACAGTAAAAGCAGATATCATCATCGTCGTCGTCGTTGTCCGTCGTTTATTAGCGAGAAAAAAAGAAACTAAAAGAAAAATGTTCGAATGAT
Source organism: Dolichovespula saxonica (assembly GCA_911387935.1). Taxonomy (NCBI): domain Eukaryota; kingdom Metazoa; phylum Arthropoda; class Insecta; order Hymenoptera; family Vespidae; genus Dolichovespula; species Dolichovespula saxonica. The sequence goes on along the minus strand of OU426998.1, from coordinate 5,742,590 downwards.
ACATATATATACACATATATATATACATATCTATATATATATATATATATATATATATATATATGTCATGTCATGTCATGTCAGTATTACTACACAGTGTCTTCTTTTTTTTTTCCTAGAAATAATAACATACTCGTAGTTATATATGTATATATATATATATATATATATATATATATATATATGTATATCTAGTATCTACTTTTTCCCCCTCTCAGAAGTAGTAACGTACTCATTGTTATCGATCCCTTTAGTAGAACTATATATTCGCCTGTAGATATTTATTCGGGTCTAAAGAGTTTATCGAAATCGTATTTAAACTTGGAACTTATGGCGATAATAAACGTACGAACGCGTAGACGAGGGAAACCTAAAAACATTTCCAAATTGTTCTATGATAATGTGTTTCCGGAAGAAAGAAGAAAAAAAGAAATAGGTGTATGCACATGTGCAACGATCGATTCAAACGTCTAACGGTTTATACCCGCTCTCCCTCGATCGGTATTATCGGTTTCTGACTTTTCTCGAACCACGTGAGACGATGCTAATACTATCCTTTTTTCTTCTATTTATTTTTATTTTTGTCTTTATTTATTTATTTATTTATTTATTTATTTTAACTTTTTTATGTATTTCTCTCTCTCTCTCTCTCTCTCTCTCTCTCTCTCTCTCTCTCTCTCTCTCTGTCTCTGTTCTGTCTCTTTCATACGCGCGCATACACACACACACACACACACACACACACCGGTCTACATCGTGAGAAAGATATTCGAGTGCACGTACATACAGTCTCTCTCTCTCTCTCTCTCTCTCTCTCTCTCTCTCTCTCTCTCTCTCTCTCTCTCTCTCTCTCTTTCTTTCTTTCTCTCGCTCTCCACTTATAAATCGGCTTGTTATCTCGCTCAAGCAGACTTTTACCGGCGAAGGTTCCGTTGAATGCTTATGAGAGCATTCATAATCGACGCGGATCGCAAGGATGATGATGATACGCGCGAGATTCGAGTCATTGTTAACCACTTTGCAACAATATAACGTGACGTATAAGGAAGTAACAAACTTTTTCATAATATTCGCTTTTATTTATGTATCGCTATTTCTTTTTTCTTTTCTTTTTTTTTTTTTTTTTTTTTTTTTTCTTTTATTTTCTTATAATATATCGCAATTTTATAGTTGACATTATTAAACACATTGTTGAAACCGTGATATCACGAGTATACTCCAATTTTTTTTTTTTTTCTTTCTTTGTGACACGAATGCAACTCACGTTAATTATTAATTTTGTAAATGCGATTCTGTTCGAACCATCATCGTATAATAGTATCGATCATCCGTTTCTCATTGTGCGTTGTATACAAGCGCCCCTGCATCATTTTGATGTATCAACGATTTTTCTACGAATTCATAATATTTTACCGACGATATTAATTCAATTATGAACGCAGCCGGGAGTGTGAAACGTATTATTACGTTTTTGTATATAATGGGACTGGTCAACATAATGTGTTAATATCAAGCGAAAATACGATCTAAAATTGGACGAGTAAATAGGTCGATTGAACGAAAGAATAAAGGTCTTCGATGAATAGTTTCAAAAAAAAAAAAAAAAAAGAAAAGAAGAAAAAAAGTTTTTCGATATACCGGTGTCTATCTATCTTGGATTAGATCGTAATAACTTTTCGTTGGGGTTCTTGGAAATCGAAATTATATATTCGTTCAAGACAAATATCCGCATTCTTGGCCGCAGTGGAAGAGACATTTTCCGCTCTCTCTCTTTCTCTCTCTCTCTCTCTCTCTCTCTCTCTCTCTCTCTCTCTCTCTCTCTCTTTTTCTATCTCTCTCTCTTGCCAGAAAACAGCTTGTGGTATGAATCATGCATTACGGGTCCCCTCGTTGAAAGTTTCGAATTTACTGGTTACTTCTATGCGACATTCTATGTACGTACGATCAATAATTAACGATACGATACATCATTGAATATATATATATATATATATATACACGCGCGCGCACATATCAAATGTACAAATGTACATACATACGTGTGTATACATAGATGTAGCTTTAAGATTCTCTCTCGAAAGGAGTATAATAAATATGTTCACGTTCTTTGGTATATACATATATATCTATATATGTATATGTATATATACATATTACATATACATACATACATACATATGTACACGTCCAAACCCCTCTGGATAAGTTCATTAATTCACTCGCATCCATACCGATCGAAATTGAACGTTGTATGTCGTGCGTCGTGTGTCTCGTCTCTTCTCTCTCTCTCTCTCTCTCTCTCTCTCTCTCTCTCTCTCTCTCTCTCTCTCTCTCTCTCTCTCTCTCTCTCTCTCTCTCGGAACATGAACACGAATCCTTTTGCTGCATGAGACCGCAACGTTTACCGGTCGATTTCGCATATATCGATCGCCGGTGGGGGGGGGTGACCGCTCGAATACCTAGATTATAAACGATTCGCAACGACAATTCTTTTTTTTTGTTTTTCGATTATTTCGACTTAGATTGTTTTCATATTCGTACGTAAAAAGGAGAACAAAAAAAAAGAAATGACGTTTCACATTGGTCATATCGAAACGGCTTCCGAGTACGAATGATTAATATCTCAGTGATCGTACGAGATACGAGATTTGAAGCGACTAATTAAAAAAATTACGTTCGAGATGGAAAGTCGATAATCGTGAAAAGGAAAGAAAGAAAAAAAATAGATAAAGAGAGAAAGAGAAGGGGGGGAATAGAAAACGTTGCTTCTCCGCTTATATCTCCTTTCTTTTGACGCCCCCCTCCTACTCCCTCCTCCCTCAATCTCCAACCTCCACACACCCTTTTCAAAATAAATCCTCCTCGACGACGGCCATTTCATTCTCTCGAGTTTCCTATATTTTTCACTAACGTTACTCGCGTACATACGAGCGCTCCCAACGAGAATATTAACGTAGATATACGTACGTATATCGGACCCGAGAATATTAATCCGCCAACGCGAGTAAGCTTTATAAGGTCTCTCTCAGTTCGTCCTTGGCTGCTATAACATTTCAGAATACAATAATGGCTTATACCATTTGTTTACACGATATGAGGAGTAGTTTACAGTAGAGTTACTCGTGCGCCTCGTTCGTCCCAGCGTGGAATTTAAAAGTCTCGAAATTTGACGATTTCGAATTGTGTAAGTGAAGAGAGCGCGAAGGAAATAGAGCGATTATAAGAAAGAGTGGGGTAATGCGTGAGAGAGAGAGAGAGAGAGAGAGAGAGAGAGAGAGAGAGAGGAGCGGGAGAGGGGTGAGAAGGAGAGAATAGAAATAGGGAAGAACGTGGCTAGGTTAGGGTGCTCTACTGCTGTCGATGGACGAGGAAACATGGCGGGTGGGTCCAATTAAGGGACCATTGTTCTCTCGATAAAATGCGATAACCGTAGATCCTTCAAAAATTTGTGGACAATCAATTTTTTTGTCCTTGAAAAATATAAAGCCATCGTTCTCTCTCTCTCTCTCTCTCTCTCTCTCTCTCTCTCGTACACACTTGGCAGCTTGCCTTATTAATAATTTGCCTCGCATGATATAAATGAAACCACATTCGAAAGAAATTTTTTCTTTTTTTTTTCTTTATTTTTATTTTATTATATTAACCAGTTCTAACGTTCTCATTGGCATTTTCAAACGTTGTTTCTCTGTTCAGTTAGAGAAATCGATTTCTATAATAGACCATGTCAGATTCTCGTAGAAACATATACGTTTAAAGAATAACATTGTGCTCGGTGCTTAGAGAATAGACAGACATCTTTCGCCAAAGCATGGTTCGATTTAAAAATTGCAACAACTCAAAGAGGGACTCTCCGTTTTGATCGAAGATAATACTCGTTGGTACACATCACGTTTATACCGTACAGTCGTATCGCAGTTTAACACTTTCCACTCCAATTACATTCGGATCTCGTCAACGCATCAAATTTTGAACGAAGAACTTTAAACTAAAAAAAAAGGAAAGAAAGAAAAAGAAAAAAGAAAGTCAATTATTATTTTTAGAACGAAAAGTGTTTGGAAAAAAAAATCATATATATATATATATATATATATATATATATATATATATATATAAATGTAAATAATAACGTTAGAGAAAAGTTTGTAGGATTTATTTCAGTCAATGTATACTCCAAATTCTACCTTATCGATTGAGGTTTGGTTTATTTGCATGTTATACGATCTCTTTCTCTCTCTCTCTCTCTCTCTCTTTCTACGATTGAATTTCGCAATCAAATTAGTAGTTTAAAAATTCATGATAGACAGAGAGAAAGAGAGAGATAAAAACTTCGAATTTGAAATCGAAACTTGTACGAAAGCGATAACTCGTAATCGTTTCCGTTCGATATCTATCTTTTTGAAATTTTTATATACACCGATATGCACCGTACGTACAGATATACACACACAAATATGCAAGACGATCGGCAAGGTTTCTTTCGCGCGTTCTTCAACGTCGAATGAGTCAGATCTTTTTCCAAGAAAGGGAAGTCTTTCTCTCTCTCTCTCTCTTTCTCTCTCTCTCTCTCTCTCTCTCTCTCTCTCTCTATCTCTTTCTCTTTGATGGTCTACACACACAAACAAGGAAAAACTCACAGAGTATGTACACATCAAGCGGGCGCATACGAGCATCCACGTAAAACATCGTGCATGGTTACTACGTGTGTTCAATATTCGATCTCAAATAGATGGCGCGTTGCTTCTCATCGGAGGAGATACTTTGAAGGAGAGGCAAGTTTCAAAAAAGGAAAGATTTCATGTTTGAAAAAGGCAAGCTTTTAGCGGAAAAAGTTCAGCTCGTGTTTTCACGGTCTTAAAGTTTGAACAAAAAAAAAAAAAAAAACGAAAAAGAAAGAAAGAGAAACGGCTGTGGTTGGATTTTTTCTTTTTTTTTTTAAGGTTAGGGTTACCTTTGAGCGTCTCCTTGAGATCGGAACGATTATGGAATTTTTTTTCGAGGTTATCCGGGACAAGAACATTTTTCGTGAAAAGAAAAAAAAAGAGCAATGAAAGGAAAAAGAAAAAGGTTCGATGCAAAAATCATGATCGATCGAGCGTTTTAATATTTCAGTAATGGGAATGTGTAAGTAGAATAATTATTGTCGTTGCGCCATGCGAAAGCTTAAGTCGTGATTTATCGTAACAAAAAAGAAGAAAGAAAAGAAAATAAGAAAAATAAATCGGCGTATATATTTCGGGACTATCTCTATCGTATGTTACGTCATAATACGCCAAGATTCTCTTGCAGATCCTTTTTTCCTACGGTTTTATAACGAACACGTTTCGGTTCGTTAGCGAACTTAACGGTGGTCCAATTAATTTTTCCACAACTTCGGACGCACAATTGCCGTGACAAGTTACAGGCATTTAACAAGTATTACGGTTAACCCGTTAGTAACGTACATTTGATGAAAGCTCGCGGCTCATCTAGCAATACCATGAAATCACAAAGTCAAATCGGCAAATTGACGGAGGTCGAGAAATCATGATGATGATGATGATGATGATAATGATAACGATAACGACTTCTTTCTTTGTCGAATGAACCAAGATTCATATAAAACTAACGAATCTCTCTCTCTCTCTCTCTCTCTCTCTTTCTCTGCATCAGAGATATTCCTTGCAAGGAAATATATCATTGCTTTGAACGTGTCTCCCTGTATATATATATATATATACACACGTACAAACAGACACAGACACATGGGAATCGTATAATCGATAGGATAAAATATACATAGTGCAACGCCGACGAAAATTAGTCTCGCTCGATTTGCTTCATTGAAATTGCACAAAGGATTGCGAATCTCATTCGCAGTCACATGTTAACGCGTACGTAAGTATATATCCATCGATATCAATAAAAAGACCAATCCTCGTTATAGGATGACCGACGTTGTGTCACGAATTCGACCTTACAATTATCGTATAGGATGGGCAAAGAGTTACCAAGTAATTTATAAAATCGATTACTCCGTTTTTCGAAATCTTTTAGACGCGTAGTTGAGCAGGTGGTTTTACAATCCGATCAAAAAAAAGAATTCTACGTGTATACGTATGTGCATGTATAATACGTATTACATTATCGTCCATTGAAATGAAATCGACAAACTGCGTATTTTCAACACACCCGATAGTAAAGAGAGAGAGAGGGGGGGATTAACATTTGTCTGTATATTCCTTATACTGTGAAAAAAAAATTTTGGCTCGATCCGTATATACGTATACAATATATTATAACCGATCGAAATTTATGCCGCAGAGAGAGATTTTCAGGACACCCGGTAGAGTGAGAGAGAGAGAGAGAGAGAGAGAGAGAGAGAGAGAGAGAGAGAGAGAGAGAGAGAGAGAGAGAGAGAGAGAGAGTAGGTAGGAATGACACTTGTCTATATATTCCTTATACCATAGAAACGAATAGCTTTATCGATAGCTATCGGTATAGGAAGAGAGTGAGACGGGCATGATTGAAGAGCAACATCAGCGAAATTGTCTTTTTAAAGCGAAGAAGAAGAAGAATGAGAAGAAGAAAAAAAAGATGAAGAAGATGTAGAGTGGTAGGGTTATAAACGGGGTGAGAGAATCGAGAGAGTAACTCTCTAGGAATACTCGAGGTATCGTCAACGACGATTCGTAGCAAGATTTAATATCGAGAGCTCCATTGTTGAGGAGGTTGATCTCGTTTGGGGTCGAGTCAGCTCCTCTACCCGAGCATTTTCTTTTAAGACCGACCGACCTGACTACCACCACCACCACCACCATCACCACCATTTTCCTTTTTCTTCTTATGCATTAAACGGGGCATTCACGGGCAGTGCAGGTCTATTTTCGGGCATGTTCTATTTTGAAACGTTCGCTGGTATCTGGAGCTCGGTTAAGCGACAGTGGACAGAGACACTGGCGTGAGAGTTGATATACCCGTAAAAGATCATCTAAGAATAGTTTAGTCGAAGAGGAGACGATCGTAACTTTCATCGTTGAGAAATAAAGATGAAGTAGAGATAGATAGATTCTTTGCGCGCACTCTCTCTCTCTCTCTCTCTCTCTCTCTCTCTCTCTCATCTATCTTCTTTTATCGAGAAGATAAATACGAACGTCCTACGTAAGAAGGAACGGGGGCCAAGCTCAAGAAAGTGGAGCGCATTCGTCAATTACGAGTTTGAGATGCGTGTAACGCAATGCAACGCAACGCAACGCAACGCAACGCAACTGCTATGATGTACGATGATGATGATGATGATGATGATGATGATGATGATATTAATAATAATGATGATAATAATGATGATGCCGCCTTCGTCGGAGATTAAGTCGCGCCTCGATAATTACGGAAAAACATCCCAAATATGACGGATACGTATGCACATTAATATATACGTATGAATGTAGTTGGATCAAGTACATTAACTTCAAGACACGCCCTAAATAAATCGCGATATTATTACTTCGTTCGGTACATGCAGGTTTGTTTTTTGCTCTTTTTCCTTTTCTTTTTTATTTTTTTTCTTTTCTTTTTTATCTGTCCATGCAAAGATTAAGTTAGCTTTAG